>JAJOHK020000549.1:0-23627 GCA_022457215.2 Leucocoprinus gongylophorus | reverse complement strand
TACTTTGTTTTATTACATTACCAAAGCCTAAAACTTCTTTTATCATATATAAAATTTGTATATCTCTTGTGTCTTGTGTGATAACAAAATAAATATCACCTCGTTTAGCTACAATAAAAGATCCATCACCTTCTGCAAAACCTATAAACCAAGTTAACCAAGAAAAACTTAGTTGTGAGATAGTAGAATCTTTTTTCAATATTTGATATTTCTCAATAAAAAGTTCAAAATTAAAATAGTGATAATTAGTAGCAACTGTTATACTAGATAAAACTGATAGGCTACACAAGCTAGAATTTTGTTTAAACTCACTATTTTTAGATAAAAAAGAATTAGATAATAAAGCAATATCTATATAAATATGATTATCTTGAAAAAACAGGTGCTGATATAAAATTAGATCACCTCCTCCTGCTGGATCATAGAAACTAGTATTGAAGTGTAGAATAAAGAGTTCGGTCTACCGTTAAAAATGGGAGACTTACTAAAGTCTTCTCTGAACTGTACGAGATAGTTGCTCATCATACAGCTCTCCAACTCTAACGTATATTGGCAATGGGTGGGATTTTTTAATCCGAGTTATCATTATCGTTGGTATTATGTGCTTTCAACATAGCTATTAGTCCATTTTTATATGCTATTTTGTGATGTGCTGAATATAATGGAACTTGTCTTCTATTTAGCGTTTTCATCATGGCTGAGTGCACTATCATACCCTTTAGGTATTTAACTCCGTAATGCATCTTTATATTAGAGTCACATATAATGCAAGTTGTTCTAGATAGTTTAACTGTTCTGGTTATTCTCCAATTTAGGGAGTTTAAAGAGTTGATATGTCTAGATTTTGGGAGCGAAGTTAAGGTCAGAGTAGGATTGAAGTCCTTTTTTAACGGAGCTAGATTGGGTTTTGGAATTTTGTTAAACATAGTGTATGGTATTTCTAGACTTATCTTTGAGATATCTTTCATTTTCCTTAGGGATACCCTGATGGTTTTCAAGTATGCATAGATTTTTTCTTCCATTTGTCCTATCACTGACTTTTTTTGATTTTGTGGCTTTATTGTTTATAGGTCTCCTTAGATTTTTTCCTGCTCTTGCGAAAACTTTTGCAATTGAGGACAATCTAAATTTGGCTGCAAACAGTTTGGCCGTTGAGTATCGAATTATGTAATTAATTCTACTAATGAAATCTCAGTAGTTTCTGGCTAGAATGTAGTAGAATAAAAGTCCTTTAAGGATCTGTGAAACTTTGATTATAGTTCCGTATTGAGTCTCATTAAGTAATGTGAAGTTAGGTATGGAGTAACCATTCTTCAGGCAGAATCCCTTTTCATTTAACTTTTTCCTTACTTTTCAGAAGTCAGATTTTAGATAGATTTGTCTTCCTCTAATCACTGATACCTGTTTTAGTCTATCGCCATATATTCTTGAGTAAGAATATTTTTGTTTAGGCGATTTCTGAATTAGGTACCCTAAGAAAGGTATTGCCTTTGTGTTGGGATTAGTGATTAAAGTTTTTTCAGGACTTAAAGTAAGCTTTAACTCCGAAAGAAAATTAGCGCACTTGTTTTTAATGTCTACTGCTTCGCTCTTGGGTCCTATTATCGTTATGATGAAATCATCGGCATATCTAATGTAGTGCATTCTTCTATAAGATGGATCATTATATTTGAAATAAGATACTTGTCAAGCTGCCTTTATACCATACTTTTTCTAAAGTCAGTTGGGGTTGATTTTTCTTTCTTTCCCTTTGTTATAGGTTCTAATATATTCTTCCATAAATATATCAAATTCATGAAGGATTATATTAGACAACAGCGGACTTAGAATAGATCCTTGAGATGAGCCAATAAGGCTAATTGATTCTTTTGAACCTTCTTCTTTAACTCTGGTTTTAAGCATCTTATATATCAGACTTATAAATCTAGGGTCTTTTATCTTCTTATTTAGAAGTGATAGAAGTACTTTATGGTCAATGTTATCGAAGAAACCTTTGATATCTCCCTCAATAGCCCATGAAAATCTGGTACTTTTCTGTTTTACATGTTTTAGCACTGTGTGGCAGCTTCTGCCCAGTCTAAATCCATGTAAATGATTAGAAAAGATAGGTTTGTAAATGACTTCTAGTATGGTTCTTACAACCTCTTGCACGATTCTGTCTGGAGGGATTCCTAACAGTCTTAATTTTCCATTGAGTATATAAAGTCTTGTTCCAAACTTGTGGTTCCTGCTAACCAAATCGTCTTTTAAAGATGTTAGACTATCAAGATTAGTTCCATCTATAGTGTACTTGTCAAAGCTAGCTGTAGAAGAGCCCTTTGAGGTGCTCAGTTTGATGTAGGCCACTGTTCATAAGCTAGTTTCTTGTAGCAGTTTCTATAGACCTTCGTTTATAACTTTAGGATTAAGTTTGTTTCCTTCCCATAGCAATTTCAATCTTTTGGCAACTTTAGTGTCATTCCATGACGGCATCTCAGGTGAAATCTTAGTTGAGTATGACCGGATGTGGTTTAAGCATCCAGTGTTTAGCCCCCTTCCTTTTTTAAGTACTACGGGGCCTCCGCTCCACAAGTAACAGCTAGTATTAGAAGTCTGTGCAGTTGATTTACTATAAAGATTTCTCTTCACTTCATTGTGGTTCACTGGTATCGCATTTTTCTGCTGAGCATTTGTTTGTTGCTCGGTCATGTCAAGAGAGTTTTCTGATCTTTTCTTTTTTATTGAAAGTGTTGTAAGTTTAGTTATTATCACGCTGTTACAGAAACTTACAGCTCGCAACTTACATGGCAGTGGGCCGCTAAGTGTTTTGAACGTAAGCCATCGGTCAACCTTACTCATACTTATCTCAACTTCACAATTAACCTGTTTTTCTTGTTGTGATGCATTTCCTCGATCGAAGGCCAAGAACTGTTCCCATCCAGTTCCGATCTTTACTGGCAGGCTATGGTCCCTAGTTAAAGTGCTTTTATCTAGGTAAGCCAGTAGAAATTTGCTTAAATAGTCTGAAAGCGATTTTATCTTAGTTAGATGCTTAAAATAAAATAGTTCAAAATGTAACCAAATGGTTGCCCTTCTGTTGGTTATAAGCATAGTTATAACCAAAAAAAAATTTTTTTCTTGATATATGAGACTATGTCCCATGAATTACTAAAAAAGGGTGTGTAATCTACTAACAATTCTTAAAATATAATAAAATATATTTAGAGTATATACTCTTCTATTTACATAGAAGTTGGAAATATATCTTAATAATCTAAGTTGTAAAATTTATTTAAATGATTCTAAATAAAAATAGTTCTCTTATCATTCATTTCTAATTTTAGGTTTAAAACTTTTTTGATGTTATCTTGAGAATATTTAAACTTAGGATTGAATAAATTAAGAATTTCTTTCCAATTATGGTAATCTAAAAATTTAGATCCAAATAAAGAATATTCATTTAAATAATTGACTAGTATTAAATTAGTTTCTAAACTCATAGTTCTAATTCTATACTGAAGATTAGGTGTATTTTCTCTGATATTTTTAAGAGAAACATTTAAAAATTTAGCAATATTTGCTAAAAATATTTCATGACTAAAACCTAAATGATCATTTTGTCTTTAGCTTAGTTTGAATTTACATTCTATTTTTGGATATTTACCTGTCATAGTTGTTCTAACACTAAAATGACCATCTGCTTCTATAAATCCCGATAACCAACCATTATTTTTTAAAGATTCAGTGTTAAGAGATAGTTTAGTTAAATTTAAATTTAATTTATGACTATTTAGCCAATCAATTAATTTATACAGATAATTAATTTTAAGTGTTCTCATATAACTATTCAATAAATTAACTAAATTTAAAATTCCTTTTTGATCATTAATAGATAAAATATAGGCATTTAATCCTTTTTTTTGTATTAAGGCTTCATAACCCAACTTTTGTTGTATTAATAAAGCTAAAGGTAAATTCTTTAAATAAAACACTATTTGAACAAAAGAATAATTAAATTTACCTTTAGAAGATCTTTCTGTTTTAGGAACAATGATTGTACCATCACCTTTAATTAAACTAGTTAAGTAGCTAATAAATTTATGATGTGATAAACTATTATTTAGTTTTAATAAAATACTAGTATTTTTACAATAGAATATCTCTGGCGTATATTCTCTGAAGATCCTTAATAGATTTAAATTTATTAAGTTTCCCAATTCAATATCAAATAAAATTTTATTTAGAAAGTTTTTCCAGCATATAGCTAAATTTAAAGCGGATGCTAAATTGAATTCACCCGCTAAAACAAGTAATGATAAGTGAACTAGAATAATATATCCATAGTTTTATGAAATGTATTATCCCTTTCCCAAACCATACATGATAGTTTCCCATCATATGGTTCTCCATGGGACTAATTTAGAAATATTAAAAAAACAAAAATAGCGAGACGAGCGACAATTTTCTTAACTCGAGAAAGAGAGAGAGAAAATAAACTTGAGATTTAAGCATGATAGAAGAAAAGGGACACTACCTGAGGTGTCATTATATAAGGCGCTGGTTATTCTAAGATTTACTATGGTGTTTCATATAACAATTTTTACATAAAGGAATTTGTTTTCTATTCATCTTAACCATGATTTTTTCAACCTTCAATAGCTTTGGGTTAGCATTCTTCATAAGTCTTATGTGGTACATTTCTATGTTTGTGTCGGCACCGCAAATAGAACATACTAGCCTGTATAGATTGGATATAGACTTCAAGGAAAAAAAGTTAGGAATTATGGAGCTGACTCTGGTTCTAAAGGTATCTGTGGCCTTATAGGATAGTTTTATGAAATTTATCCCTTTGGAGCTTGTTAGGTCTCCTGAGAATTTCTTGTAAGTAGCACTCATAGTTTTTATATTAAATTTGGTGGCTAGTAGTTTACAATATGATCTCTTTAGATATAGAATTAACTGACCTGCAAATTTTCCATAGTTGGCCATGAAGAAGTAGTAGTTAGAAAATCCTCTTACTACTGCATTATACTGATGTATAATTTGATCATGATTAAGATGAAGCCAAAGAAATCTTGGGTGGGCTTTACCATCTTTTATAAAGTTTGTTTCTTTTAATTTTTTGATAATTCTATCTATGGGTGCTAAAAATAGTAACTTTTTTGATTGTCTAAACTGGATACCATTTCTCGTCTCGAATTTAGTGTGATGAGATCTTTGAATATAGGTACCAAGAAATGAGACTTTGTCGTGTACTATTGAAGTGATTTTAGTTTTTTCTGGATAGATGGATAAGCCCAAGTCTGATAGGAATGCTGATACTTTGTCTAATATGAACTGGGCATCTTTGTATGATCCCCTGATTCCTATAACTCAGTTATTGGCATATCTTATGTAAACTAATCTTTTGTATAACAGAGTGTGAAAGTCTACTCCAGGGAGTTTTCTAATTACTCTCAGGATGTTTTTCACTTCTTTCATGTCACCCTTTTTCTTATTCTTTGCTATTGCATACTCATATTGTCTTTTAATCTTTGGGACTAGGGATCTTTTTCCTTGGTCAAATTCCTGTTTTAAAAGAGCTACATAGTGATCTAGTTGGTCCATAAAAATATTGGCAAGGATTGGACTTATGATAGAATCTTGGGGCGTACCAATGATGTCATGTGTATATTGAGTAAATTCAAAATAACCTGCTCTTAAACTCTTTCAGATCAACTTTGTAAATTTTTTATCGAGTATCTTACTTTCTATAATTTTTATCAGTTTATGATGATCGATGTTATTGAAACATTTGGTGATCTCAATGAATAATGTACAAGGTTGAGCATTTATTTTCAAATACTGTAAGGCTGAATGACAACTTCTATTAGGTCTAAACCCATGTAAAGACTTGTGGAAGACTGGTTTGAATATTGCATTTAAGATAATTCTTATGGCTTCTTGTACAATTTTATCCCTTGGTGGAGCTATAGTTAGCGGTCTAATACCTTCTGATGCCTTTGGTATGTGTATTTTTATACCCGGTTTGAATTGGAATTTCTCAGTTTTCAATTCTTGACTCAGTTTTTCCAGTACTTTTACGGATATTCCATCTAAGGTAGTAGTTATATAGATTTATTCTTATCGGCTTGTCTCTCTGTACTTTAATGTTTGCTAAATAATTCAGTTTGTTAGTTACATTATTTGCGCGATTAGCGCTGTAATTTCTCTTGCTTAATTGTGTACCCATTACGACCCTTTTCAAGTTAATTACCAATAAGTTTGAGTGAAATATTGGATTTTTGTTTGATACTATGGTTGTTCCATTACCATAGAAGTTACCTTCCTTAGGCAATCCAGAGCTTACTTTGTACGTATTAATAACTCTCTTAGGTTGATTACTCTTCACCTTGAATCTAATTATTTTAGATCTTTTATAGTAAACTTTCTTAATTTCATCTGTTATTGTCAGAATTAATACTATATATATTCCATCCTTATAGTAATGAAGCCTATATTTTGAGGCAAATGGTGAATAATCTTCAAGTAGTATAGCTTTAACCATAGGAGTAACAGCTTGCAAGAACTTGATATTTAGTAGGTTTTTATCAGTTCTCACTTTTAGCAGAGATGCTAAGTTCAGCTTGGGACTTTCTCTCTTACCTAACCCTGATGTTGCATCTATTTGAAAGTAATGGATAGATTTTTGGAGATCCGATATATAAAGGTTATCTCCGCGTACTAACAGTAATATAGCTGTTATGAATATTGCCCATACAAATAAAGGTAGTTTCATCCACTTCTATGACATATGTCATATGTAGAAACTTTAATCTAAAGCTATTAAATTTCCATAGTATTTAAACAATTAAAATATTCTTAATTTTACTTAAAATTTACATATTACTCTCTATTGAAATTCATTCTTGATTTTATCAAGTAAATTTTTTCTAACCCTTCTTTTGTTAAATGTAATTTAGACTTCATTGAAATAAAAGCTTCTTTAAAATCATTCAAATTTTTAGCTTTATCTCCTTGTATATTATATTCTTCAAAAAAAGGTATCATTTTTTCAGTTATATCTGAAAAATTTTTTACAGTAAATCTAACTATTCTATATTTTTTAACAAAACTAACAAAACTACATCCAAAAACTTGTACAAAGCTTGTTAATAAATAAGAATCTCTAATATTTTGAACTATATTAAAGTTTAATACTACCCTAATTCCAGTTTTATGGGTTTTAAATTTACTTGTCTCAATATAAAAACAACCTTCTTCCAAACCAGCAATTCAATTTTTAATATTTAAGTTAGTTGGAACTAAAGATATTTTAGGTACTTCTGGTTTAATTAATGGTTTAATACTTGGAAAAGCCAATTTCACACCTTTAGATAAACCCTTATTTAAAGAGGATCTTATAGAAATAAGTTTTTTTAAACCTTCTATGATTAGATACTTTTTTTCCTTTATGATATAAAAAGAATTATTAAATAATACAAAATTAGTATATTTTTTAGTTTTAAGTGAATAAATTTTAAAATATTTTATAATAAAAACTAAATCTTCTAATTTAGTGACTTGATAAATAGACCATGTAAACTAATATTATCTACATAAAAAAACTTCTTAATTTTATATAGAATACCTATATCCTTACTATGTAAATGTATACTAAAGACTAATGTTAATTTTTATTCTATTTTGAATAAGGGGTTTTTTATAATATTTAAAGAAAAACAAGATTCAGCATTACAAAATCCTGTCACAAAATAAGAGTTAAATTTATTTGCATTTGTAGTATATTTCATTTTTATTTGCCTATATGCTATTAAATTAATATTTGATTATTTACACACTCAAAGAATTAATATTCTATAATAGTTAAGTAAATTAATTTATATTAAAAATATAAACTTATATAGAATTTTTTGACCTTAGAACTGGATTTCCTGGTGATTAAAGTATACTTTACAATCTAATTTATTAAAATTTAAAATGAAAAGCCATCTACTCATTGTTCTTTTACAGTATATTAAAAATAGTACTGATTTAAATCCACGATAATCCATTTCAAGAAGCAAGTCAGTTTGCAAATTTAACTATAGCTTTGTATCATCTCTAATGATATTACTATACCCTCAGTCATTAATGAGGCCACTCTTAAAGTTTTCCATAAAAGTTTAGTTATTAAAGCTTTAGGGCTTCCCCAGAGTTTGACTTTTATATACAATTTAGCTGTTTGCTCTATTTATGTAATGACATACCATTGGTTCTCATATTTAAAGTTGTACTAATAACCTTATAATGATTAATTTCTTAATAAAGTAGACTATTTTCAGCGCTTCTAATTTTTTTTAAGACAGAGAACGATGTCTAATGTATAATCTCTGAGAAACCTACTCTATAATTTTATTGCGACTGTTGGCATTATTTTTATTTTATTTGTTTTGTTTTGGTTTTTTGCTGATTGCCTAATCTTTTTGAATTTTTACTACTATTATAAAACTGTTCAAGCATTATATAGTATTGTAAGCTCTAAGGGGTTTCAGCATACAGTTAGAAATTTTATATTAATCCCAAATTCACCAATCAGATTATATATATTTAAAAATATAACTATAGTAACTTATACCAGTATCTATATATTTAACCAATGTTATATGAGTAGCAGGGTAGCCTTTACTTCTTAAATATTGTACACATTTTTCAATACTAAAAAACAGCTTTATTTTTCTGCTGTCTAATTTTACCATACTCATAGTCGTCAAACTAGAAACTGAACTATTATCTAAACACATTAATATAGATCTACTTAAACTATTTAAAGGCTTATTTTTATTAAATATTTTCCTATCTTTCTCTAACTTTAAAGCTAATTCTAATATAGAAATGTTCTTAACTTTAACATTTAATATAGGTTCTGTAGTAAAAAGATATTTTTTTAGATAAATTGTACCATTTTTTAAATGTTTAGAAAAAGTAAAATAACTAATATTCAGATTTCTAATAAAATCTATTTGTTGTGCAGATGAATAATACAATATAGTTTTATTTCTATTATAGATAAACAATTGTTTTGCATTAGAACCACTAGGATTATTTGCCACTTTAATAGTGTTTAAATTAAAACTAGGATTTAACAAATAAAACTGTTCTAATACTATTTCAGATCTAAATTTATAATTATTTCTCAAAGGTATAACCTCTAAAGTAAAATTAAATAATCTATCTTTAAGTAGTAAGAATATAAATTTACCATTTGGTTTTGATATGTAATTAAAATATCTAGATAATTTTATGGCTAATTGTAAAGAAAAACCCACATATTTTTTCTCTGTAATTTTATGTTTAAAAATGTAAATACCTGGAATTTGTATTTTACTAGAAGGTGATCCAATTTTATCTTTAAGAATTCTTTTTGATCCAATTTTTTTATAATTATACTTGGTGTATTTATTAAACTATTTAAAATCTCTTCAGTAATTGAAATATTATAATAAGCTAAAATTTCATTCATTACTGTAAAGGTTATAGATTTCTTATTTTTAATATATTCACTTGCTAATTTATGAGCATACTGGATTGGTTCTTTTCTACCTACAATTAATTTTCAATTATTTTCCTCAATTTTAGTATTTAAATTACTATTGCTTGTAAAACTAAAAATATTGGTAAAATTAGATTGTTTTTTGTTTTTTAATATTAAATATGTCAACGACATAAATATATCATCATCAAAAAGGTTATTTAAATTTGAATTAATAGCACCTAATAAAGATGATATTCCAGCTAAGTGTAAACTAAATATAGCTAAATCTACAAAACCACCTGAATGCGACTGTATTCTAGCTAAAGGAGAATAAACTATTCATCCTGTTCCAACCTCTCCTTCTACTAATGAGCTCATTAATAATAAAATTAATGAAGGAGGTAATAGCCATAATGAAATGTTGTTTAATCTTGGAAATCTATTTATATGAGTCATTTCTGACTCATTTGGACTATGTATTCATCTAATTTGTATTTATCTAATTAACTAGTATAGTTAGTAAATTGGAGCCTAGTGTATTAATATATAAAACTATATATTCCTAATATAATTATCTATTAGAAGAAAATATATTAAAGTCTTTGAGAATCCTACTAAGAAATATGTATTTCATTTGGTTTCCTGCATAATATCTCTAATGTGTATCTAAATTTTTACAAATAAAAAGTTGTTAGTAACAACTACAAAATCCTAATTAGAATTATTTTAAGAGTATTAAATACCTGTTCTCTTTATTAAAACAAATAGTTAGAGGCATTCCATGTATATAGCTAAGTAATAATAAGTCTTATTTCCAAGACAAATGGCATTTTAAAAATTTTAAATGATCCCAATTGAAGAATGTTCTACTATTATTTATTTGGCCTTTTTACTTAGAAACTAATTTTCTACCTTTAACAGTCATATGATTTTTATTAAGTATTTCATAAAAAACTATTTTCCAACATAAAAAATCTAAATATTTGCTACTTAATAAAGGATAAGTATTTAAATAATGAATTAATAATTTTATAGAATTTTGATTTTCAATTCTAATAATATAATAAGAATTTTTTTTTTCCTCTTTTAATCTAGAATGTAATTTTACATTTAAAGTTAAACAAATTTTGTTTAATATTAAAGAATTTCTAATATAAAAATTTCCATCAGTGTCAATAAAACCAGATAATCAACTATCATTTAAAATAGAACTATTATTAATAGGTAGTTTTTGTATATTTATTAAATATTGGTTATTTATCCAATCAATTAATTTATATAATTGATTTATTTTTGGAGTTCTAAATTTACTATCAATAAGTTTAATTATATTATATAAAGTTTTTTTTCTTGAAAATCTTAATTCTATACTATTACCACTTCTTTTTATGATAGAACCTACCCCTAAAAGACTTAAAAGCTTTTTAGCTAAAGGTTTATCTTTAATATTAAAGGTTATAGCCAGTATTACTTTATTCTGATTTGTAATAGAAATATAACCATCTCCTTCTATTAAACCAGTTAAATAATGAGAAAAATATTGGTCCATATACTTATTTAGATTTTTATTGTAAAATTTATTTAGATTAAATTTTTTTGTTATATCTGAACTTCCACAGTGTATAGGTAAAAAATAATTACTACTAGAGATAGAAATAAGCCTTATAATTTAATTCCCTCAAAGAATTATATGTGCAAGTCATCCTGCATACAGCTCACCTGAGAAAATTTCACACTGAATCATTTCACATTTCCTTATGTCTTTAGATGTGATTTAGTCTACTATTCTTTTGAATGAATATCTTTATAGTATCATGAATGTACGATTATCATATTAGAAATATTTTTTGTAGAACCACCTTTAGAAATAGGTTTAATATGATGAATATGTAATTCATTATAAATTATTTTTCCCAATTCTGAAAAGTATAGTGGTTTACTACAGTGACCACACAAGTTATTTTGTCTTTTTAGTAATTTTTCTTTAAAGAGAGTATGAATATCTATAGCTTTGAAATTAGTATTAAATTCTATCAGTTTATGGTAATCTTTATGATAACTATGAATATTTATTATTTTTTTAGGAATAATGTATTTTTTAAAAGATAGTAATCTTGTACTAAAACTTACATTTACTAAATAAATAGTTTTTCTAGTTTCAAGATTATAGTTAGAAGTACTATAGAAAACTCATTTTACATTCTTAAATTTTTTAAAATTTTTAAGATTGTTTTCATTTTTAGTTAGAAAATAGATATTAACTATAAGCTTTTTTCCTCATTTCTTGTGTTTATTATGAGCCCATTTTCAGACTAAATGGTATATAACGTTCCTTGCAATATCTCTATATCTAGAACTATTTCCCAGATTAAAATAATTAGATTATTCTCTTATCACAGGGTTAAGTTTGGCTATAAGACTATAGGCCAAGCTATTATGTGAGCTTTGGAATATAGATTTAATTTTTTTTATAAAGGATAAAACTTTATTTTTGTTAGGATATAAAGCTATACCTCTAAAACTAGAGTGGTTTTTAAAGAACATTCTTTTATTTATTCTCCATTTTGTTTGGTATTTAAAGGTATAACCTAGAAAATTTAACTCCGTATTTAAATCTGATATACTAAAAATTTTAGTTTTTTCAGAACTAAGTGTCAATCCTCTTTCTTGTAAAAAATTATTAATTGCAGATTTAACTAAATCCTTTATTATATAGTTGTTTCTAGCTAGGACTACAAAATCATCTGCATATCTAATGTATGTTAAACCCAAAGCAATTCTGGTTTTAAAACCATCTTTAAGTTTTATAACTATCTGTTTTTCTTTACTTCTAGTTAGAGGTGTTAAAAAATCATTAATTGCTTTTTCCAATACGTTAAGAGTAAAATTGGCTAAAGTAGGGGATATTATCCCACAAGTTCCCAATTCTGTTTTTACAAACACTGCATTATCAATTGCACCACTTTTTAGTCATGCTTTGATTATAGGTTTATATACTGGATTTAGGTATAAGTTTTCTAATAATCAATTGTAATCAATATTATCAAAAAACCCTTTAATATCAGCATCAAGGATTACTTTATCTTCAGACATCTGTCAATTAAGATTGTTATCTTGGTTGACTTTAGACATGAGAACCAGAGTTTTATTGCTATCTATAGTTCTCAAATTCGCCCTTAGATAGGCTATGGCATGTTTAGTGGATCTATATGGTCTAAAACCAAAATTGTGTGTATCGTTGAGTGATTCCACAATAGGTTCTAGTATTAGATTTAGTAAATATTGTAAAGCTCTATCATGTATAGTAGGTATGCCTAAGGGTCTTAATTTTCCATTAGATTTGGGTATTCATACTCGTCTAATAGGTTTTGCTACATATTTAGATAGAGATTTAATCTATGTATCAAGTCATTCCACTAGTTCTATAAAAAGAGTTTGATCTTCTTTTCTTGAAACTATTTTTTCTAAATCTACTCCCAGGGTTTTAGATCCACTTGATTTAGCTAATTTATCAACAGCTGTTATTCTAAAGAATAAGGAATTCACTAATAAGACTTGGTGTTTCATAACTTGGTTACTGTTTGCTCCAAAAGTTTTAACTAGGCTAACTAAATTCATCTGTTCTTTATGAACCTCATTATGTATGATTGTTAAATCTACACTAGAAGGTCAGAATAGATTATCATTTACTAAGTGTCTCTTTAAATCCTTAATTGGATTTACGTCCTTGACAGTAGAATAATAACACAGACAACTTAATTTACTCTTTCTAAGGCATAGTGAATTTAGCTTTTGTCCAACTTGTTGTGAGGATAACTTAATTAAATGATTAGTTATCGTTGGCTAAATCTGTCTAAGTACTTGATTAGATTCTTCAATATCTCCAAATTTGCTTGGAGCTTTTGCTTGTTCATGTATCTTACCCCTGTACAATATATCAAACTCTTGTATTGTGATACTTGAGTATGTTATGTGTATAACACTATTTTTCAAATTAATATACTTAATTATTAAAATAATTGTAGTTATATTATTGTTCAGTTTTAATACTAATCTAATGATTACAACTACATCATTATTCAATAATACAACCTTTCTGAGGTTCCCACATTTGATGTTTATGTTCTTCAGATAACTGTTGTTATCTTGTATTAAATTCCAGTCCTTCTCTGTTGTGATATTAGTACTATTAGTGATATCAGTGCATATGGTTTCATTTATGCTCTTAATAGTTTGATTGCCCCCAACTCCTGTATTTATTATATATAATTCGGAAGAGTTAGATGTCGCTGAATTATTTTTAAAATGAGAATTCACTTTTGTTAAACTGTAATTAACAACTAAAGTTCGGTATAGAGTACTAGCACATACTCCGGTAATACATGTGTTTCCCATTCCAATACATCCTTCAGAATAAGTTTCGTTGAACTCATCCTCTGTATTTGTACCGGCATGCGTAAAGTTTTGCGAATCACTCTATGCATATGATAATATATCATAACCAAAAACACGACTGCGTTGAAAAAAACCTCCCACCAATCCTGATATACTATACTCTTAACCTTTAAGTTAAGTTTGGACTATAACTTTAACCTAAAAAGTTAAATAATTTAACTCAAAACTATTTGGTATAACTTTTAAGCTAAGGCAGGCTAGTGCAAGTGTAAGTTATATTATAATCTATAATATAGTTTAATTAAATTACAATATACATAATATGTATTTAAAGGTATTTTGCATTTAGTCTCTAAGGATCCTACTATTGCGTTAATTTTAATGAAGAAGCAATTTGGTTTCCTGCTGATTGTCCAATAATTATATATATTACTGCTTTTAAATACCTAAATAATCAGATTTTGGATATTAAAAGTTAGTTTATAATTCTTAAGGGGTTTCCAACATATAGCAAAAAGAAAATTAAGAGTTACCACTTAACCCGGCTATATCTTATAATACAATAATTAGATAGATCTGATTTAAATTTAAGTAGTCATTGTTACTTTACAAGCTAGAAATTATATATTTCTGTTAATAATTAACCTAGAATAATAGAAAAGGTAAAATTAAATTAATTTACTATATTAGTATAACTGTTTTTTGTTTGTTTTAATCTTATTGTTAACTATACACTAATTATAAATAGTTTCTCTCAAAATTAAGGATTTGTAGATTTCCCTTGTAATTATAATCGTAGTGTGCCTCGTTCTGCTTTTATTTTTAGATAGATAGCAAAGCACAAGCATTGATAGACGTAAACTTAACAGTCTTATTAGGATTTTTTTTTTGTTTTAATATTTTCTGCAAGTACTGAATAGCTTCTTATTTTGGTTTGTTTTGTTTTGTTGATGAGGAATGAATATCCAAATCTATATTCTCTAAATTATTGTCTAAAAAAATAGGTTCTTGATAACTAGTTTGATAAAATATTAGTTAGAACATTTAAATCTGGTAATAATATATCTATGAAATATTGTTCTAATTCTATAGCCATTTGTGAAGTAGCTTTTGGATCTATAATATATAATGTCAAATCAACATTTTTAAATCCGTATTTATGAAAATATCTTAAAACACAACAATTGCTTTTAGCTAAAGAGGATGGCATAAAATAAGAACATACTCGCTTATATAGATTTTTGCTACTTCTAACATAATAAGAACCTGTAGGTGTAGTAAAAATGTATACTCCAATAGCATTCTTAGCAACAGATGCTATTTTAATACAATTATAATACACATTAGCAATGAAAATCTTAGTATATTCGTGTGTCTCTTTTATATCTTCATTAACTATATATGTATTTTTAGGCCTATTAACTTTAAAGCAGTGTTTTCTATTTATACACCAACTACTATTAGTAATCAATGTTAAAAAAATATTGTATTGGATTATAACTATGAAGAAAAGTAGAGTCAGCCCTCCTCGGAACTGCTCTCCGAACCGTATGTGATAGTTTCCCATTATACGGCTCACCACATCAAGAAGCAGACAATTACAAATAAGTGGGTTAATTAGAGAATATATTGTCAAATGTTATGCAACCATTTATGTTTTCTCCTCCCCTTGATATCTAGATATTAGTTGCATATCTAAATGGTTCAGTTGAACTCTGTGAAGTAGATCATGATGATATTTACAAAGTGGTATTTGTTTTCTAGCAACTGCTCCGTTCCATTGTGCCTAGATAATATTTCTGGTTTTTATTTTATTTTGAACATCCGCCCCTTTTCATTAAGTGATGCATCTCTACCTTTACACTAGTTCCACAAAGTGCACAAGTACTTGGAATTCCTTTTGTTAGTTTACCTCCCAAGATGATCTTAGGATTTTTCTACTACTTATTCGGATATCTAAAATATTGTGTGCGCTTTTGATTTATAATCATAGGACGCTGAAAATGAGTTAGGTATGTTTAAGCATACACTGGTTTCTGGGTCATCCAGGTCGTAACCAAACTTAACGAAGGCTTTTTTCATTGTTTTTAGTTTGAATTTTCGAGCTAGAGTTAATGCACAAGATTGTCTCAGTATCCAAACAACTCTGGCCAACAATGCGAAGTTTCCTGCGAATTGGTAAGCAGTCAGCAAACCCATGGTCTTACTGTTGTAAATTTTGATTATGTCATAGTGCATTAAGTAAATCAACTCAGTTTTATCTTTGGCTAGGACTGTCGCCAAGTGGTTTCGTCTAGCGAAGCTGTTTTTTATCAGCTTTTCAATTAGTAGTTTGATGGGGACATCAACTGCCATTTGAAGAGTCGATCTTCACGTTATTTTATTTCCTGCCTTACTCTTATATGAATTGAATATTGATAAGTTGTCTCTTTTCATTATTTGCACTCCTAGAAACATGAAACCTTTTCTAGTATTAGTGATAGTGGTTTTCATATTGTTTAGCTCTAGTCTGCAATTTTTTTGTAGGAAGACCAATATTTTCTCTTTAAGAGATTCTGCATATTCTTTTGTTGAAGCCAGAAGAACTACAAAGTCGCCTGTATATCTGATATAGATTGTTCTTCTAAAGTCTTTGCTATGCATATCAAATTTAGAGATTAGTCTCATCTGTTGTAGATATTTATTCGCTAGCTGAGGTTGTCTCCTTTTGTAGTATTTTATTTTTCCCTCCAGTATAACATAGATTGGATTGGGCTTTCATTTAATTCTTACATTTAGTTCACTCTCCAGACTTTCAATATATTTATCTAGTTTATCTAGAATGATATTTGATAGTAAGGGTAATAGGATACTACATGTTCCAATTTTTATTTTTATTTTTTGGCCTTTCTCATTCTTAAACCCTGCTTTAAGTCCTCTCTTGATGAGAATTAGAGTTCTTGCCCAACTTATTCTTTCTTTGACTGATGAAAGGATTATGTCATGAGGTATTCTATCAAAGCATTTAGTAATGTCTCTATTTATAGCCCAAGCCATAGGTCCACCTTGTTTATGGATTTTGTTAAGTGCGTTTATTAAAGATCGCTCCAGTCGAAACCCATAGGAGGATTTGCTAAATTGTGGTTTGAAGATTGTGTTCATTATTACCTGTAAGGTTTTTTGAATGATCTTTTCTCTTGGACTCGTTATAAGTAAGGCTCTTAACTCACTGGGTTTGTTGGGTTTTGGAATTAGAATTTGTCTTGCAGGGCTAAATTTGAATCTACCTTCTTGTAGATCTACTGCAGTTTTATTGAACTATTCAAGGTTTAAGACGTCGTTAAAAAGTGTGACATCTTTGGTACCAGGAGTCATATTACCTGGATTACTCTTTATTAATGAGTAACAGGTTTATAACATCTTAAAATCGATGATTCTGATAATTCCGTTGTGTTTTCCATCTGTTTGCTTGTATTTGTTCAATTCACTTAGAACTACTCTATAGAGATGGTTTTCTAAAATTTTGCCTTTGTGACTTAAGTTCTTGATGCTGCTAACCTTTTCATTATGGGATTCGATACTATGCTGGCTCCATGCCCACTTTTCTTCATTGAAGACAGAGGCAGTTACATCCCGAGTTCCTCCATTTTCTTGATTTGGGGCTGTGCTTGCCCTCAGGGTAACTTGTTTAGGTGCTTGCACAGTTGTTGTCCCCTCGTTGGGGTTCGTCTTAGCTAGTAGGATGATACCCTCGTTCATGATACCGCTAGTATCCTTCGCTCCTTTGGGGATGCTTAATTCAGCTAAGCCTGGGCAGACTGATCTGTTTGGTGCCCAGGGTTCCTTTTGATCCACAATATGCATGTCAAGTTTCTTAACATCACCATGCAAGTTTGCTTTCCAATAATCTGTTTCTCTATATGGAGTAGTTCACAGAATATAGCTATACCCTACTACAGTGCTTATAGTCTTTTTAGGTTCTATTAGGCCAGGTAGGAAAGCTGTGTGAAGATTAATCAAGTAGATTATTATTCCTACTACACACAAATTTGCCCCCTTTGAGGCTAAACTACAAGTGGAAATGGAGTGAAATGGCGTACTCATGATAAATGCATGGGCTGAGATTATAATGTTGAATAGCTGATAATCTCCTTGTAAGAATTGTACTCTAGGAGATAATAATTCTAATCTAATTAAAACTGAAAAGGCTGTACCAATTATACTGGCAAAAACTGAAAAGATTAAATAAAGTATTCCAATTTCCTTAGTGTTAGTAGAATTTAGCCAATTCATGGTATAATATACTAATAACTAATTCATCTTAAGTTAATTTTGTTTTTTTTGTTTGTATTATATTAATTAAAATAAATAAATTTATAGTTAAATATAAGCCTTTAAAACACATTATTTATTAATACTTTTATAAAAAGTAAGCCATTTTTTGATAAAAACTAATAGCTACTAAACCTTATAATATATTGAATAATGAACTTCATTAAGTTAACTATTTAGATATATATAATGATTAAAACTAATAATATAGGGTTTATGCTTATTAGATTTTGATTTACTAAACAAGAAATAATTCACTTCTGCTTTATAGATAGTTGTTATAGTGGTAATTTCTGCTAATTTAATTGAAATCTGAATTGATTATTGATTTAATTTATTTTAATGTAATGTAATTTATAATATAAGTATAAGGTTTGTTAAGATAGTTAGTTATTATTTATTTATTTAAAAATAAAAATAAAATAAAAAAATAAATATAATATTTAAAAATTGAATCAAATATGAAAATTTATCTACTAAAAATAATGTAGAGATGTTTAAAAATTTAACTTTGAAAAGTTATAATGAATTTAAAATGGGATGGAATTTAACTAAATTACCTAATTATATTGAAATATGACTTAATAATATATAAGTAAAATTATTTAAATTAATGGAAGCTGCTTCCTTATTTTTAATTATAAGTGGTATTGCTCAAAAATTTAATAAATGAATGTTTTACTTTATATTTATATTTTCTTTTCTTTACTCAATATATAAATTAATTATAGTTTGTTATTACTTAATAAAATTTATAATTAATATTTATACTAGTAAATTAATTGTATGTAATTCACCTGTAAATAGTTTTAATACTATATTTAGAGTTATAGGAAATGCAAGTAAAACTACTGCTAATTTTACAATAGGTACTGGTGTTGCTTATTGTTTATGTCATGAGTTGGATGAAATTTTAATTAATGATGGTAAAGAACCTTACTTTATACCTTGTATAAGAGCTGTTATTCAAAATATTAGAGCTGAAGATTATGCTAAAATTGTTTTACTAGAAAGATAAAATTAAAAATGTTAAATCTATAACAGATATACTGGAGTCAATGAGTGAAGATGAAAGAAATAGATATGAAAAAGAAATAGGTTAATCTTGGGAAAATTTATATAATGAACAGAAAAAACTTCAAGAAAATAAAAATACTTTTTTATCAAAAACTATTAGTGAACATATAGAAACAGAAGATTTCTTTAACAGAAATCAGAAATAAATAGATTTTTCTAATATAAAAATATAAAATAGAAAAAAATTTAATAAAAAATAAATAATGTAGCTATGAAGTAGAATTTGATGATAATATAATAACTGAAAGTCTTATTAAAAAAGTTTTATATAACTATAAAATAAATGTTCTAAATTTGTTGAAAAATAATAAAATTTTATTAATACAATTTAGAATTGTAAATAAAGATAGAAAATATTATAAAAGTATATCTTATTTAGATAATATAACAAAAGAAAATTTTAATAATTTATTTGATATATATTTTACTTTATAGGAATTAGTTGATGATAAATATAATTTACTTTTTGATAATTCTAAAATGGTTATATTTTATTATATAAATTAAGTTAATAAACAAATACAAAAATTTAATTTGGAAAAAAAATATAAAATTGTAAATAATAAATTAGAAATTAGAAATTATGTTAGTTATAATTTACCAAATACTATAGATTTTACAAAATGGTAGTCATATAGATCCATCCTATAATAAAGCTGTAGTTTATAAAAATAAATCTAAAACTATATATAATATAAATAAATATTCATGAAACTAAACTAATAGTAAAATTTACTTTTGTTGATATTTTAAATGATAGATATAACTAAAATTCTTTCACTAGAGTAATTAAAAATAATATAAAAAATAAAGAAATTACATATAAATTTATAGATGGAAAAGTTATCTTTAAATCAGTTAAAAAAATATCAAATTTATACAGAAAATAGATAAAGTTACTGATTTAAAAGATAAATTTATAACTATGATAAATAATTATTATTTAAAAATTTATAATAGCATAAATGAAATATTAAAAAGTGTAATTCAATCAATATTTTTACAAAAATATAGAGGTATAAATATATATATACACAATTTTAGTAATTTTGATGTCATTTTCTTATTAAATATTCTATCTGAATTATCTAATAATAATATAAATTTCATTATAAATAATAATAATTTTATTTCTTTAAGTATAAAATATAAAAATAATGACTATATTTACTTTAGAGATTCTTATTTATTGTTTCCTAATTCTTTAACAAAATAAGCTAAATCTTTCTTTTTTTCAGTTAAATCTTTTTGTAACTTTTCAACTTTGTCAATGTTATAATTTAGTTATTGTGCCCAAACATTTGTATCTTTGAAATTATTATTAAGTACTTGACAATTCACTAAGTCTGTTATTATTAATATGTATATTAAGATTATTAATTGAATAAATTATGCTAGAATTCTCTGATTTTAATTTCTTAATAGATTCCATAATATTAGAAATCATTCATTCTAAATTATTTTTAATACTATACATTAATAATTTAAATGAATATATTATATTTTTATAAGAAATATCTTTAATATCCTCATTTTTTGAAATTTCATTTTCAAGTCAAAATCATTCTAAAGTTTTTGTTCAAATGTATTCATTATTACTATAAATTAATCTAAATTGTATATTTTCAGAAATAGTTTGACTTAACAGATTACCTTTATACACTTTATAAACAATATTATTATCTAACTCAATTTTCTCATAAACAAAATTAATTAATTGAATTTGAATAGGAGTTATTATATGTCTTTTTGTAATATTATCTGAACTTATGTCAATACTATTTAGTATGCTTTTTATTCTTACTATTTCCAATAAACCTTTTTCAGTTAAATAACCCTTTGTTTTAATGATTTCAAAAGCTTGCTTAAATAATAAAAAATCAGAATATTTGGCGGTGATTAAAGGGTATTTTACAAAATGATAAACAAGTACTTGCATTTTCCTTATAGAATACACATTAAAATTAGCAGTATTTTTACTATGAATTGTTACACTTCCTATACCTAAAGTTTGTTTAATTTCATTTAATAAGACAATATCTTTAATATGCAGTTTTATCTGAAAAGTAAGAGATGTTTTCCAGCTACTTTGATTTTTTTGACTTTCTTTAATTGTAACCTGAAAACAACTTTTAGCATCTGTGAATCCTGTAAAAAACCAAGGATTTATATTATTGTTTACACTATTGTTACTTAAAGTAGAAAATTTTTGTATAGCTCCAAAGTATGTAACCAGGCCAGTATATTTTTTTTAAATTTTGAGGTGAATTTAATTGATTAGAAAGGACTTTGAATTAATAGCAACTTTTGCTGCCCATTAGAGTATACCTTAAGCTTCTAGCCTTGTTTGCTAGAAACTACCTACCGTCTACTTGTTGCTCTTTTACAGGCAATATTCCTGATTTAGATCTGTGATAACCCATTTCAATTTCTTTCATTTTAGGACTTGTTATTATACCCAGGTAATTATTCTAGCCACTTAAATTCTTTCGAATTAAGTTTGGTATTCTAAATTTTAGGGTGTCCCCAGAGTTTGATAGTTTTACCCACAGTAGTGTTTTCCTAAAACACATAGCAGGACTCCAATTATGTAAAGGAGCTGCTGCTATTTTAAATAAAAATCCAATAAAAATGAATACTAAGCCTAAACTTAAACCTTAAATAGCTGCTGATGCATTATAAGTTAATTCTATACCTGAATTGTTAAAGCAAGATATAGAGTTAGATATAGTATAAATTGATTCAAAATTAGTTAATCCTGTATAAGAATAAATTAATTCACATTCTAATAATATTATACATGAGGATAAACCTCCTAATAAGAAGTATTTTAATCCTGCTTTTGTTGAAGTTTCAGATTCTTTATATAAAGTAGATAACACATAGTAGAGGTCAGTGGAATGGATACTCTGCCCTCCAAACCATATGTGATACTTTTGCATTATATGACTCTCCATCGCAATCTTCCAAAAATTGGTTTTGTGAGTTTAATTGGTAAAATTACAAATAATAGTCATGTCGGAATAATTAAGATTACCCTTATGTAATAAGTCGTGGTGGTATGCACAGAGAGGGACTTGTTTTCATTTATATGCTCCCACTCATTGTGCATACATGCTATCACCCGTTCTTATTTTTGCCTCTAATGTCTTTCACTTTTCTAATATAATGCATTTCTACTTGATTAGTTGTTTTACAGATTACACAGGCTTTGTATAAACTAGATTTAGTTAGTTTAGCATATCAAGATGTATTTAGACTTTTATCTATTTTGCGGATTTCAAGTCCACCAAAATCATGTTTTACCTTGAGCTCAGTTGGAACCTTTCACCCTAGTCCTGTTTCTGAATCAGTTAAATCCTTACCAAATTTCTGGAATGCCTTTCTCATAGTTTTCAATTTATGCTTTCACGCTAACATTAGAGTGCATGAGAATCATAAGAACATTATTATCGTTCATAAACTAGAATAATTAGAAGCAAAGGTATAGAAGTTTATTATTCCATTAAGCCTATGATTGTAAAATGTAATTATCTCATAATGTGTAAGGTTGACTAAGTCCATTCTAGATTTCGCTAATAATACACCCTTAAAGTTAGCTCGGATAAATTTATTCATTTTAAGTTTGGCTAAAATACTTTTCATGGGAATTTCAATATGCATTCTCATTCTGTATCTAGCTGGGTTACTATAATAACTTTTAAATAGACCGGTGGAGTTTGTTCTTTTACATCAAGCACCCAGGAAAGAGAAGCTATCTTTTGTAGCTGTTATTAAGGTTTTATCTTTATGTAGTTCTAACCCACATTTTTTATTTAAACAATCTGCTACCATATGTTTAATATGTTTAACTTCGTCAATCGAACTGATGATTAATATTACAAAGTCATTAGCATATCTTAAATATATAAGACACTTAAAATTTGGATCAAACATATTCATACTAGGTATAAATCTTCTTTTCACTGCAAGTTGTTTAAACTTAGTAGAATGTGATTTTCTTAATCATTGCATACACGCTGTAATTTGGTCATATTTTTTATTATGACCTCTTTTGGCTTCCTTTTTGAAAGATTGCTTAATACTTTCTACTTTTTTGTCCAGTTTGTTTAAAACTAGATTAGCTAGTAATGGACTTAAAATGCTACTTTGTGATGTTTCTTCACTAGGTTTTATATGTAAACCAGTTTCTGGTTCTATAAACCCGGCTGTAAGAGACTTACAGATAAGTTGTAAAGTCTTATCGCAGGTTAAATTTGTTTCTAGACACCTCATTATAATATGGTGAGGTATCTTATCAAAGCATTTTGAAATATCTCCTTGGATAACTCATTGGTAGGCTGATCCATTT
>JAJOHK020000548.1:0-23658 GCA_022457215.2 Leucocoprinus gongylophorus | reverse complement strand
CTTTCCTATTTTGGTGAATTGCCCCTTTTTCATTTTATGTTCTGAAAGCAGGCCACCGCCGGATGAATTGTTTATCAATTCATGCTGGCCAATTCTATTACTTGAACTATATAGTTTTTATTCTTTTCTTACTTATAAAAGAAATGCTTTGATGTAAGCAAACTGTTACATGTTGATCCAAACATATCTGAACTATCTGATTTCCATCATGAATAACACTTATCTAAGTTCTGCTCTATCCAAAACATCTGCAGAAGTGGATATATTTCTTCCAATCTGCACATTTTCTTCTGGTGTGAGTTAACCCAGCTTTATTCCATGGCTGATCACTCCATAACCAATCACATAACACTCTGATAATTGTTATAAACTTGAAGAAATAAAAGTCCTTTGAGTTGAATGAAAGAATAAACTTCTATATTGAGTAACACAAGAGAACTTGGTGGAGTTGCCAGTATAAACTTATCTACTTTATATATTTAAGACTGTGGTCTGTACATATACTATACCTAGCCTAATCTATAGTCTATGTACTATCTATAAAACCAACATACTGTAGTCATATTGTATGATGTCATCTATTCTGAAAACTCCTATAACTTTCTCCTAGTTATATGATATTGTGACTATGAATGTGACATGTGACACACTTCTGTCATATTGTGACATATATAACCATCATGTATAATGTTACATTACAACCTCTTAGTTAAGATAAAATAAGGAAAATAGAAATAAAAGATAAAAGATAAAAGAAATAAAACTATATCTGAGGATTTTAGTGTAACCTAAGCAATTACCTAGCTATTAGGGAAACTAGAGCAAAAACATGGAATTAACACTTCAAGCTTCAGGAAAACCTAAGTAATATTGATATAACTATAGTATATATCACTTATTTCCAGAAGAATCTAAGAGAATAGAATGAGGTCTTTTGAAAATAGAAACTATTCTAAATACTTTAGATTATATTTCAATATGATGGAACAATGCTGACCTAAGCAAAGAATAATATTAAGATAATTAGAAATAATAATAGAAATATCTAGAATATTATTTAGAATAGGAAGAGACTTATCTAATGGCTATCTCAAATATATGTCAGAGTTAAAGATAACAGACTTTGTTCATTTTTATTATTCTCTCTCATTTTATTTTCTCTTTATTTCATTTCTAATTTTTCTTGTTTGAACTTAGTTAAGGAATAGTGATGTAATGTCACATGTGACTGTCATAATGGTTACAAAGTGTGACAGATGTCACATGTTTGGTCACACATGTCATGGTCATAGTCACATTATTATATGATATAAAAAAGAATATAAAAGGTTCTAAAACAAAAATATCATAATAATATAGTCATTATATATTGATTTTGTATAGAATACATGGCTTTTAGGATAGGTTAGATATAGCCAAGCATAGATCATCAACTTAGCATATATAAGATAGATACTTTGTACTAGAAACTTTATTAATTTCTAGATAAGAAATATATCAGAAAGAGAAAACTATTTGTAGAAAAATTACAGAAGATATCAGATAAAGTATAAAAATATTATTATGACATGTGAATATGAATTCCAGATAACCTTGGCTTCAATAGATATGCTATGCCTCTATATGTTATAGTAGTCATATTTAGAAAGAGAATACTTATAAAAAGTAGAATATGTGAAAAGTCAGAGTTCCAAGTATAGGTATTCAGAATAGTACACTATACCAGTTAATTTTCAAGATAGGAAACTACAGAATATCTATATGTCTTAAATACTGATACTTAGTAACTAAGATTATATCCAAGAGTTGGAAGAGATAGATAATTACTCTGGATATACTTAAGTTCTTAGAATAAAGTCCAGAATTCCATGAAGATTATGAAGAAGTCATATAATCAGTTATGGAGTAATCAGACATGAAATGGAACTAGGTAGATCTATACTAGAAGAGTATAAATGAACAAAAAGGAAAATATCCTCTTCTACAAATATTTTGAGCAGATTAGATATTAGATAAGCATTATCTATAATAGAGTTAGATGGATTGGATGTGTTTAGATAGGTATGTAACATTCTCTTGTATTAACCTAATATAAAGTTTCTTTTTTATCTTAATACTTGGAGTTTAAGTTGTAATAATATAAACAAACAGTGTGACAATTTAAGTCTCAAAGTATTAAGATAAAGGAGAAATCTTGTATTTCTCTTTCCTTCTCTTTTCCTTATTTCTAGACTTAATATAGAGAAACAATATGATGTTATAACTGTTACAGTAACATGATCAGGTATAACAACTATTACAAATATGTCACACATGTCATAGTTACAACATTGTCAGAATTGAGGATAGTGGACTCTATTTTCTATTTTTTTTCTTTCTTATTTCTATTTTATTTTATATTTTTTTTCTATTTTGAACTTAGAGTTAGAGGTTAGTATAATATCACATGTAACTATCACAAAATGTCACACTATATGACTCAGTGTTATACATAAGTCACATGTCACATGATCATATATCACAATGAAACATTATCAAAGATCCTGGAAGAAAATGACATTATACAGTAATGTTCTATACATGTTGACCTTAAGGATAATGTATGGTTCTTTAGAGTAGGCTAATAGTAATGTAGTATGGACCAGTAGTCTAGTATATATAATATAGATAGTTTTATACTAGAAACTTCATTCAGTTCTCTTGTATAAATCTTATACAAGATTCTTTCTTTTGACCCACTTTAAGATTTTAGGATTGTAACAAACATTATATAACACATCAGAAAAATGATGTCATATATTATATAGGATAATGACTCTTATCTACATAACTCATAACATTTAGAGTAGGCTAGATATAAAGTACATACAGACTATATACTAAAGATATATATAGTAGATATATCTATACTAGGAACTCTCCTGAGTTTTCTTGTTTAACCAATATAAGACTACACTGTAGTTCACTAGTCTGATAATTGAATATTCAAGTGAACTTAATTCCCAGTGTTTTACAGTAACATACTACATTAGCACTTATTGTTATGGTAACTACTAAACACAAAGTTCAATAATTACACAAACAAGTAAAGCTTTTAGTAGGCTATCAATGTGGGGATCACAAGAGAACTCGACAAGGAGTCCCTACTGTATTACTACTCTATTTATATAGTTTACATGTGGTCCATGCTAACACTAACCTACCCTACCATAAAGTCTATACACTATTCATGAGTGTATTATATGTACACCATTGTTATGAACTTAAGACCTTAGAGTTAGTCAAAAGAAAGAACCTTGTATAGGGTTTACACAAGAGAACTTAATAGAGAACTCTGTACAGAATAGTCTATCTTACATACTAAAGCCTTATAGCTTGTGCTAACTACTCCTAGCCCATCCTAAACAGCCATGTGTAGTACATGTTGTATGATATCACCCTTCTAGAACCTTCTATGTCTTTCTATGCATCTTGTGATCTGTAACCATATTATCTGAGATAACTGATGTATGATTATATGATCTAGTTATCCTCATTATAGTTCTAAGAATAGAAAGGGAGGTAATTTGAAAATAAAAGGAAAAAATAAAAATAAAAATAAAAAGGAAAAAATAATTTAGAGTTCCCTACCTTCAGTCTTGACAACCATAAGATAAACATGCTATTAACATGCTCCTTGACATTATCCATCTAGTCCACTCTAGTCTACTCAAAGTCTATGACCTTACATTATGTGATATGTCATGTGACTGCAGTCACATGCCTCTTTATCATCAATAAAAAGAAAAGAAATATAAAATCAAGAAAAATAGATAAAAAAAAAGAAAAATATTAGTCTTCATATACATCATAATACTCATTTTCTTTAAACTTTGTTATATTTTTTGAAGTTGTGACTATATAACAAACAAACAGTACAGTATATGAGCTAAATCTAAGGTTATTCTGGGAATTCTACATTACTAAACTCTTTATATGAAATTTCCATACTTAATACATCTCTAAGCCAATCCTACAGACTTTTATCTTCAAATATAAACTGTATCTGACAAAAATAAGAAACAAGATAGAAAGACTGGAGAAGAATCAAAATAAAAAAATAAAAGGATATAGAGAAGAAACAAATCCACTATCTTAGATTTTAACATTAGAATTAATATAAGAGAACTTAGTAGAGTTTTTACTATAAAATTGTCTATCTTATATACTACTTAGTGTTGGTTGTTATAATCAATGCCTCTAGGAAACAGCATGGATAGGGGCAAAGGGTATGATGACATGATCAGCTGTGCCACATGTAGTCTCAGTCAGCACCTCATGTAGTAGGTGCTGTTATCTTGTTTTATCTCTGTGGTTTCCTCATGTTTTAATCCTCATGTATGTCTCATGGCTGAACAATGGACTCGTATAAATATCATAGATATATTTCTGTATCCTTATGCTTTACCACTTCTATCAATCTCTTTTACTTCCTCAAGTCTTTGCCTAAGTGCAACCTGAGCTCAAGCTTAAGGTCGTTACATTTGGTAAAGTATCAACGAGCTCACCTTGCAAGAGAGGTGCAGTAGGATGAACCTATGGACAAAACGGGACAGCATTATCTGTTGAAGGACAAAACATGTGTAGCATGTAGCTACGAAGAATAAACAAGACGAGTTCAAGATGAACGAACAATTTAGAGGCATTATCAGAAAGATTAGAATCTCTGAAGATCATGAACGAAACAAGCAAACGAACAGACACAGAGATATCAACAGCACCAGCACCCATGGCCATAGAGATCAGCAGAAATGTATCAGCAGGAATGCCAAAGAATATGGTCCCAGACCCAGGGTGGTTTGATAAAGACCAGACAAAATTCGAAGACTGGTGGAGGGGGATACGACTATTCCTCAAGAGCAACAGGGTCAAAGAAACTGACAACAGAATCACGGCAATCTTAGCTCACCTCAGAGGAGGTGTGGCGGGAATATATGCACAGAAGAAGCTCAATGAGCTTCATGAAGAGTTGGGAACTCAAGACTGGGAGGATTTCGTTAAAGAGATCAAGACAACATTCAGTGACAAGTCTAAGGTAGCAGATGCCGAATGGAAGATAGAAACCTTCAAACAAGGGAAACAAAACACCGTAGATTTCATGATCAAATTCAAAGCATTGGCCATGAAGGCCGACACAGACGAATTACACGCAATATTTTTGCTGAAGAAAAATGCATGACAAGACATAATCAAGACGATACTAGGTTATCCACCCATAGCAATGCCCGAGACACTCAAGGAGTGGAAAGTGGCAATTACATCAGTAGGACAAGGATATGAGTCCACAGAAGGAAGACATGACTATAAGATGGGAACAGGAACCACATATGGTAGAAGGGGACAACCTATGGACATTGGGAAGTCCAACAACAACTTCAAAGATGGGAAGTCTAAGTACTTCAATTGTAACAAATATGGACACATGGCAAAGGAATGCCGATTTGAAAAGAAGGAACAAGAAACATGAACGTGTTTTAAATGCGACAAGAAGGGGCATATTGCCAAAGACTGCAAGGGAAAGCAGATAATGAAGAAGAGAAAGGTTCAGGAGGAATCAGACAATGAAGACAACAAGGAAGAAGAGAAAGGTTTTGGTGAAGATCTCAAGTAGGCATGGTACAAGAGATCTCCCATGTAAATTCCCAAAACAAACATATTATTCCAAATCGCAGAGCTAGTGAAGGAAAGAGGGAATTGAATGTGTAAGCACATGTCAAGACAAAAAATGGCAAGAATCTAAAAGTCAAGGCATTAGTAGACTCTAGATGCACCCATACTGGAATTGATGAACAATTGGTCAAGGACAAGAGAATTCAGACCAAAAAGATCGACTTTTCTTTTGAAGTATTCAATGCAGATGGAACAAAGAATGGAGAGGTAACCAAGGTGGTGCCTCTGGAAGTGGAAATCAATAGACACAAAGAAACACTGGAAGTGGCCGTAATGGACTTAGATGGAACAAACATGTTTTTGGGACACGATTGGTTGGTTAAACACAATCCAGAAGTCAACTGGAAAAATGGCACCATCAAGTTCACGAGATGTCCAGGCAACTGTACAATGACACACAAAGATATACGGTTCAACTCCAGACAGACAAAGGAAACGGTAATGGACAAAACAAAACAGGATAACGGCAAAATTGGAAAGGAACCAGATAAAACAAATCCAGAAGATCTACCGGATTATATTCAACCTTTCACCCATTTATTCAACAAGAAGAAGTTCAAAAAACTACCAAACAAAATCAACCTAACGGAAGAAGCTCTAAGGGAATTAAATGCAAAGGCCTATACAATGACTATCAAGGAAGAAGAAGCCTTAAATCAATAGCTCAATGAACAACTCAAGGTAGGACTTATTGTGGAATCCAAATCACGATATGCGGCATCTTGCTTCTATATTCCAAAAAAAGATGGGTCACTATGGTTGGTTCAAGACTATAGGAAGTTAAATCAAGTCACTATAAAAGACAAAACACCACTACTGTTAATTGGAGAAGTCATCGACAAACTCAAGGAAGCCAAATATTTCAACAAGTTGGATTTGATTTGGGGATACAACAATGTACAAATCAAAGAAGGTGATGAATGGAAAGTGGCTTTCCTCACAAACAAAGGGTTATTCGAGCCCCAAGTGATGTATTTTGGACTATGCAATTCACTAGGAACATTCCAAAGAATGATGAACAGCATTTTCTGAGAACTACTTCACGAAGGAGTGTTAGCAAATTATATGGACAATTTTGTTATTCCAGCAAGGACAATGGAAGAATTGGAAAAATGAATGATTCAATTCCTGAAGATAGCCGAAAAACACAATTTGTGTTTTAAACGATCGAAATGCGACTTCAACATGGAGGAAATTCCTATCCTAGGAGTGGTAGTTGGAAAAGGACAAGTCAAAATGGAACAAGAGAAAATAAAGGCAGTAAAAGAATGGAAAACACCGACAAAGATTAAGGATGTCGAAAGTTTCCTCAGATTTGCCAATTTCTACTGACGGTTCATTCACAACTTCAGTCATACTGCAAAACCATTAAATGAATTGAAGGGCAAAAAGGAATGGAAATGGGAAAAAGAACATCAAGAAGCATTTGAAGAACTCAAGGAAAAGATCACAAGTCAACTGGTACTAGCTTTATCCAAGAGGGAAGGAAAATTCAGAGTAGAAACAGATGCATCAGGACATGCTATTGGAGGAGTACTTTCTCAAGAACAAGAAGGGAAATGGAAACCCATTGCATTCTTATCAAGAACAATACAACTAGCAGAACGGAATTACAAAATTTATGACAAGGAACTATTGGCAATTGTGGAAGCCTTGGCTAAATGGAGACAATATCTGTTGGACACAGTGGAAACATTCGAAATCTGGATGGACCATGAAAATCTGAAGTACTTCTGAGAACCTCACAAGTTAAATGGATGACAAGTGAGATGGTACTTAAAATTGCAAGACTACGATTTTATTCTACGACATATTCTGGGAAAAACAAACACAAAAGCAGATATTCTATCGAGGAAAGATCAAGTGGATACAAAGGAAGACAATAAAGATGTGCAAATCCTCAAGGATGAAATGTGAACAAGGAAGAGCACAAGCAAGATCAAGGTATTCAAAGAGAGGAAAAGGGTAGACAAAAGCGATATAATCAAGAAGATTAGGAAGAACAACACCAGGGAAAAAGAAGTCATTCAAGCAATAAAGAGGGAAGATGGATTAGCATGGGAAGAAGACAAAGTGGTATATATGGAAGGAAGGATATACGTCCCAAACAACAAGGATCTCAAAGAAGAAATTATGAGAGAACACCATGATCCAGCAGATGTTGGACATCCGGGACAACATAGGATGCAAGAGCTAATCAAGAGAACATACTGGTGGCCGGGACTTAAAGAAGATGTCAAGAAATACGTTCAAGGATGCATTAAATGTCAACAAAACAAAGTGCAACATCAAAGAAAGGCAGGAGAACTACATCCATTGGAGATTCCAGAGGGACCATGGCAAGACATCAGTATTGACATGATAGAGCCACTACCAAGGTCAAACGGAATAGATGCCATAGTGGTAATCATGGATCAATTCACAAAGATAATTAGGCTCAAAGTAACGACAACAAGTATTTCATCAGAAGGAATTGCCAAGGTTTACAGAGACGAAATATGGAAAATTCATGGAGTACCCAAGACGATTCTTAGCGATTGAGGACTGCAGTTTGCATTGAAATTCATGGAAGACTTTACTAAAGTACTGGGAACAAAGAGGAAATTGTCTACAGTGTATTATCCTCAAACCAATGGACAAATAGAAAGAATCAACCAGGAAATAGGGATGTTCTTACAACACTATGTGAACTACAAACAAGATGACTGGACAGAATGGTTGGCTATGGCGGAATTCGCGTACAATGACAAGAAACATGCGGCGATGGGCAAGACACCATTTGAACTAAACTTTGGAAGACATCCTTGGAAAGGGGACCTTATGGTTCAAATGGAGATACTACGAGTGGAGGAATTCACAAAGAACATACAAAAAAGTTGGAAACATGCAGCACAAGCAATGGAAGAAGCCCAAAAGAACATGAAACAGCAGTTTGACAAAAAGAGAAGGAACCCTCAAGGCCTGAAGGTTGGCAATCATGTGTGGCTGGAGAACAAAAATATCCAGTCAAACCAACCCTCAAAGAAGTTGGACAATAAAAGATACGGGTCTTTTAGAATCTCAAAGAACATTGGTTTGAGAGCGTTTCAATTGGAACTTCCAGAAGGATGGGCGATTCACAACATTTTCAATGAAGACCTCTTAACATGATGTGTGGAGCCGAAGTTCAAAGGACAGTATAAGGAACCAGCACCTCCACCAATGATTATCAATGAAGAAGAAGAATACGAAGTAGAAGAAGTTAGGAAGCATAGGAAACAAGGAAGAGAGACCCAATACTTGGTACACTGGAAAGGATATGGGGATGAACACAATCAATGGATAGCAGAAACGGGGTTGCCACATGCTAGACAGGCGATAGAAGACTATTGGACAAGGTGTTCGAGTCGAAACCTATAAAAAGGGGGGGTAAAACTCTATACCAACAGCCCAAGAAATCACTCGAAATCTGAAGCACTTCTAAAAAATATCTTTCCAAACCACAAACGACAACACTTTTACTATAGCACCCAACTCCCCCAACCCATACATTTCACGAAAACTCAATAATATGGACCAAGCTCAAGTAATGAAGAGGGAAAGAGAAGACTGGACAAGACTGTACCACAAGACATTGAAAGGAATTGAAGCAATGATAGACATGCAGAGGATGACCAAGGATATCAAGAAGTTGGCGGAAGAAACAAACACTATATTAACAGAGATCAAAGGAACGATTTTAATGGCAAGCAATAATAATCAAGTCACGAATGCAACAAACCTCACTCAGATATCAGAAGACCTATGGTATCTAGTACAGAATGACATGAATGACAGGGCATTTCAAATTCAATGGATACTAGCCGACAAACTAGATCGTTACAAGGGGAAGAATAACAAATATGTGGACGACAACATCAAAGAGATCCAAGAAATATATATGGATGAAGAACAAGAGAAAAGAAGGACAATTGAAAATGAAGAAGTCATATTAATATGGCCATACGAGGTTTCCTCATCTACCACATCGACCTCATCGATCAGCTTCATATCTGATGAAGTAGAAAACCTCACCAAATACATGAAGTTTGTGAAATCACCATCGCAAACTAGGATTTTCCGACCACCACCCCATTATCAATTGCTAAAATCCTGAGGAGAGCAAGACCCTATGTTCTGGAAGGAAGTAGCGAAAATGTTTCTGGAAAATAAAAAAAACACCGGTACATCATAAAACAGCCAACAAATATCCATGTATCAGGGAGGTCCGCCACATGAACCCTATTTCATTGCCATCGACAGCAGAGATCAAATAATAATTGGACCAAACAAAAAGACGGTAGCCATGTGCGTGGTAGGAGAGTTGGAAGTTTTGGTTTGATTTATGAGGACATGAATCCTGAAATGGGGGTATTGTTATGATCGATGCTTCTAGGAAACAGCATGGATAGGGGCAAAGGGTATGATGACATGATCAGCTGTGCCACATGTAGTCTCAGTCAGCACCTCATGTAGTAGGTGCTGTTATCTTGTTTTATCTCTGTGGTTTCCTCATGTTTTAATCCTCATGTATGTCTCATGGCTGAACAATGGACTCGTATAAATAGCATAGATACATTCCTGTATCCTTATGCTTTACCACTTCTATCAATCTCTTTTACTTCCTCAAGTCTTTGCCTAAGTATAACCTGAGCTCAAGCTTAAGGTCATTACATTGGTCTATGTATAACCTACTCTAAAGTATTACATAAGACTTTCTAGTAGTTTTTGTTTTAATGACTAAGCAAAGTATATAAAGTGTGTGAAATTTATGATCTTCAGAAAAAATTTAAGAGAATAGAATAAGATCTTCTAAAGATTGCAGCTACTATAAGTATTCTATAGTCTATTGTAATCTAGCAGAATAGTACTGATATCAGCAAGAAATGATAGCAACTGAGTAGCTAGAAACTCTAATAGAAACATCTGAAAAGTTATCTAGAAGAATAGAGAGTATAGAGCAATAGTTGCAAATAAAGCATAAGATAATAATTGTAACAACTTAAGACCAAGAGTAAGGTCAAAAGAGAAACCTTGTATTAGGTTAACACAAGAGAACTTGATGGAGTTTCAAGTACAAAGTGTTTATCTTATATATACTAGGCTAATAATTTATACTACACTAAACCTAGCTTACTCTAGAGAGCATATGTTACCTACAAGATCAACATGTAGTAAACATGTTATATAATGTTATCTTTTGAGAACTTTCTCCATCCTTCTGCATGACATGTGATTATGTGACCATGACACATAACAAATATATGACATAGTGTCATGAGATGTGTGTAATAGTTTGTGACATTACATTAATCCCTAACTCTAGGTTCAAAATAAGAAAAATAAATAGAAATGAAAATGTAAATGTAAACTGAAATGAAAATAAACATCATAAGCTTCCTATAAGATTTAAATTAAGTGGCAGAAACTATAGACTTTTTGTAGAGCTCTAAATTAGCTATGAAAAAGGGTTAGATCCTCTTATATTCATCCTCTCTTTTAGATTGCTATAACTTGAAACAAATAGCACTGGTTTGAAATTGATAGTATAGAACTCACTTGCTTGAATAAACTGCAAGACTGGAAAATTGAGGCAGTAAAACTCTGTTACTTGGTCTAGTATAAATATATTTGATATATTTTTCTAAGAGTTCACTTCTAAGCCAAAATTTTTTCACTTGATCAGATATTAGTACTTTTAATAGTACTAGCAGCTATCTAGAATCTTTTCAACCTTCCATTCTTTCTCTTTATCAATGATAATAAGATCTGATAGAAGATGTATACTAAGTATAAGATTTTTAGAGATAACAGTTAGTTTGATAATGTTGAAGACATAGTACAATCTCTATAGTACTGGCAAAGGCTTAAGACAATACAACACAGGCCCAACTCTTTTCTCTACTATGTAAGAACCAAGATAGTAATGAGAGAGCTCATCAGAGAAACAAGTAGTGTGAATGTTTATAATGTTGAGAAACACCTTGTTACTAGAGTTAAAGACAGATAAAAAGATATGTTGCTGATTATAGTATCTTACCATATCATCTTCATTTTACAACTTCCATATTGTAGATCTTGCTTTCTTTAGTATTGTTAAAGTTATAAATGTTGAACTCTATTTATTTTTATTTTTATTTTTATTGATTTTATTTAGGGTTAGAGTTTAGTGTGACAGTCACAGGTCACATGGAACATTATAGAAGAATCTAGAAAAAGATGATATCATACAACATATTAAATATATTAGCCTTAAGGCAGACACATGGTTATTTAGGGTAGGCTAATTGCAGTAGTAGCACAGACTATCAGTCTAGGTATATAAGGTAGACAGTCTTGTACAGAGTTCCCTATTGAGTTCTTTTATATTAATCCTAATATAAGATTTTTTTTATCAACTTACTCTAAGGTCTTTGAATTATAACAAATAGTGTGAGTTAGAAAAAAATACAGTCTTAGATATTGAATCCACTACCATTATCACTATATCAAACCCCATAGATTCCAGGAGTTCCACTACAAAGTTTATACTAATAGATTTCTACTATATATTTAGTACTAGTAGTAAATATAGCTCTCTCAGTGGTAGATGTCAGATTGGCTTAGTACATAAACAGAAGTCACATATGCTGACATACTAGCCAATATACCTTAACAACTATGGCCACCAATTGTTCCAGAACAATAACTCTAGAGTCTTCTATCTACTAGTATAGTTAGCTTTATATAAATTGTGGTAAAGTACATCAATATAATGGCAGAGTTTTAGAATATTAGGAATATATATCTTACCACAAAATAAGTATGAACTATCATTCTCAGACCACTCTACAGAGCATATGAACCTTATATATAAGTAGTAGAGCTCTCTTACTACCTTAATAACTAGTTGTCATGGCAAATCTTTGTAAGAAGGTTTTGCTCTTCATATTTCACAATAAGATCTTCAAGTGCCTAAACAGTAAAAAACTCTAGCTTTAGTAGTACCATTTCTGGGTCAATAATAAATTACAAAATTGAATTTTGCAAAATAGAAGAACTACTATGCTTGTCTGTGTCAAGCACAGTTCACACTGGGATAGAAGTCCACAGAATAGACTTGGAAATGTACAGACTTGTGAAATGACCTTGGCTTTAGCTTATATACTGCGCTATCTGTCTGCTACATAGTCACAACTTCAAATTATAGAGGGAAGTCTGAGATGGGAGTAAGTGCTGATTTTGGTGTGTCACTGTTGAACACCAGGGATCAGGTTCAATAAGAAGTTATCTTTGTCAATTATCAGACTGGAAATTACAGTGTAACTACTAGTCTTATATACAAACAGATAGTATAGGAGATGCTCAGGATTTCAGTGGTAAAACCTCTAATTACCCCAAGCAGAGGTTTCAGTATTAAGACACTGACAGAGGTAACTCTGTCATGGAAGACCAAGTTGAATAGGGGTATCTCTGCCATGGAAGATGGAATACTTGGATAGTTGCAACACCACCATAAGATGTATTGCAAGAAAGGTGGGCTTATATAATTTGGAGATGATATCACTGCAGGAATGTAATTTCCAGATAGGTGGACTTGCATATGACAGTCTGTAGTTGAGTTTTTTAGCAGTCATGAAGTGTTCCAGGTTCTTGTGGTGCATAAAAATTTCTACTAAATTTTTTGCTTCTTTCAAGAAGTAATACCACTTGTTACAATTCAAAACTCAAAGTAAAGTTATAAAAAGAATCTTTTATCGAGTTTATACAAGAGAACTCAATAGAGTTTCTGATACAAGGTGTTTATTTTATATATACTAGCTTGTATAAGACTAATACTAACCTATCCTAAAAGCCATGTATTATCTATAATGTTAATGTAAGAGAACCTACCCTAGCATCAAACACCATCATTGATACTCCATAGCATTTGCTTACTCAAACTCCTATGCTTTCCACTTCCAACCACAAAGTTTGCCTTCAATTGACATTGATGCCTGCTAAGCCTTTATCACACCCTTCCACTACTTCTATAACTATCTTCCTGTGGTTTTAGTTACTATCTGATAAGTCTTACCAGTTTCAAACAATATTCTAGGTGCTTCCATTATTTCATTATTCTAACTTGGACCACTATTGTTCTGAATGATTGAAATAGATAATTTTAAGTATTTAGGATAGCTACAGCCTCTGGGAAACCTCATTCTGTTCTCTTAGATTTCTTGATGATGTCTAAATAAGTCCTGTCTTTAATTTAGTCATCAATATTAGCTTAGATTTCCTGAAGTGAACTCTATGAAACTCCACAGACTTTTGTCAGTTGCCCTAATAGTAGAACAGAATCCTCCCCAAGGAACCTCAAGACAGTTTTGAAGTCTGGCACTCAAGGATTGCCCACTTTCATATATCTTGATCTCTCTCATCTTTCCTCACTTCTCAAATGATGTTTGCTCCAAGCAACTACTCTATGAACTTTGTCAACAATAGCAAAGTTCTAGGCCTCTTTTAGCAACATCTACAAAAAGTATCTGAATATCAGCATGTCTTGGAAGTTTCAACAAACAACATCTTAGCAAGTTTTATAACCTAACTTCAGGATCTGCAAGCTTTAATATCCAACTCTGTCCCTATACCTGTAAGTATTCACCCTCCATTAAGACCTCCATTATCTAATAAAACCTCTACAACTACAACCTCTTCACACTGCTTCCAACCAAATGTATCTTTACCCATAGACTTTACCAAAGATTACCAGTTCATTCAAACCTTTCTGAACATCTGCTATCTCTACATATAGCTGTTCATGAACTAGTTCCTGTGTAACCAAGATAAGATACTTTGAGTACTGTTGTTCTTTAGAAGTGGCAGAGCTCCCAAGTGGTCAGAAGACCTGTTGAGAGAAAAATCAAATATGAGATTCTTTCTTATTACTACTTGGCTGAAGTTCAAGCAACTCTTCAGAAAGCACTTTTTTCCTGTCAATAACATTGTAGAAGCCATTAATAGGCTGGAAGGGATAACTTACCATTAAGAGAGCCATACTATAGAGAATTATATAAATAAGTTTCTTATTCTAATCTCTAAAACATACTACACTAATTCACATACTATAGTCATCAAGTTTTACCACAGTCTTTGAACATCAATTCAGAACCAGATCATAATCCTACCAGTAAGTAGACCTAAGAATGCTGACCCTAATACTTAGTACAACATTATGCACAGGATTGACTAGGCTAGACAAGCTAACAAAGCCTTTTAGTCTACCCAACAAATGACCTCAATACTGTATGCCCAACTCTACCCACCAACTACACAGAGTTTCATTCCCAATTCTCTATCTCACCCATAGCCTCTCACTTTCTTGTCAAACCAATGTCAGCTCTCTTCATATTATAAGATACTTGAACTTAAAACAACTAAAGAAGTATAAGAACAGCATTTTTCTAAGCTTCAAGGTTGCATTAAGAGAGAGAATTGAGTAACAGAACTTAAGAGATTGTTCTGAGATTTTATTTAATTTTTTTAAGATAGATTTCTTTTTTTCATTTTCATTTTATTTTATTTTCTAATTATTTTACTCTTGATTTCTTTGATGATAAAGAAGATATGTGACCAATTACATAATCATGTCATATGACAAATATGTCATAGGTCTAAAACATTGAGGAAAGAACTAAAAGAAGTAACATTAAGGTATATATCTGTAGTATATTAACCTCATGAAGTATATATAAATGATATATGAACTTTAGGGTAGGAATATTTAATGTTAGCATAGACTATCTATATATTATATAAATAGTGTAGAAATATAACAAAGACTCCTTGTTGAGTTCTCTTGTAATCCCCATGAGATATCCATCTTTCTAAAAGATTTACTTAAGTGATACTATTGATCTTTATGACTAGTAGTTGTCACAATACTTCAGTCCTCCCACAAGATGCCACTATAGACATTGACTGACACTGCCTGCAAAATCTGCCTCTTACCATTCAAAGAGTACTACTACTGTGGAGATTTAAACTATATCATTCAGAAATGCCTAGTAAGGCTGGATATCTATCTGTTAATAGCTGAGCAATAAGAGAAACTAATTGAAGACCTGAATGCATTGAAGAATATAAAGGCTATTGAATAGTTAGAGCTTACAGAACAAGAAGAATCTAATATCAGTAATAAGGATTTTGTATAGAGCAACCAGTAAAACATATATCCTAGCTACTAAATAATAGGTTTACTACATTACTAGTAGAGGAATATAATAATAATAGTAATCTAGAAGACATATCTAAAATCCTGGCTCTTCTGACTCCTTCATCTTCTGTTTATTATCCCAAATAGGAGAAGAAACTGCCCTTGTGCCCTGTTATCAGTGCTCTTGATGCCCATAGAGCCTCTCTGTATCTTCCTGTCACCCACAAAACCACAGACATCTCCAAGACCCTTTCTATACAGGCTCTTGTTGACTTCAGAACTACTAGTGTTCTTATCAACAAAGCCTTTGTTAACACTCTCTCAACACCTGTAAAATGTTCTCTCCTATACTAGTCTATAATGTAGATAGAACTCTGAATAAGGTAGACCAAATATCTGAGGTAGTCAACATTGTTCTTCAGTATAAAACACATGCAGACCAGACTCTCCTTGTAGTCTCAAGCCTTAGTAAGCAGAATCTAATCCTTGAATTCACATGGCTAAAGTCTTATAACTTCAAGATCAACTGGTAAAAGGGAGATGTGCTTATAACACACTACCCTCCCACTGCTCTGATTGTCAGGAAGTTTACAATGCCAACTATTTGAAAGTGTAAGCCCTTAATGTATGTCACTCTAGTTTCTTCCCCAAAGTAATAGAAGACTCTGCCAATAACAGTATGCTGATCTCTCTAGACTCTCCCATCAAGAAGAGTGACTGCTTGTATCTGATGTGACTGCTCTCTAACTCTAAAATATTAGATCTCTATACTACTGATATAACCTCTTAATACCTTTCTTTGGCATTTCAGCAGGCTTACACAGCCTTAAGAAATACTCCACAACTCCTATAGTATATTCAAGACTTCAAGTCAGTATTTGCTAAGAAAGACTTCAATGCTCTTTCTAACTACTGCTGATAGGGTTATGCTATCGAACTGGTACCTGGTACAAAGCTCAAACCATCAAAAGTCTATTGTTTATTGCTAGCAGAATAGTTAAAGCTCAATATATTTCTTACTGAGAACCTCTATACTAGTCATATATGTCTCTTCAAGTCTCCAATGGCCACACCAGTGCTTTTTATCAAGAAGAAGAACAGTTCTCTACAATTAGTTTAAGATTATAGAACTCTCAATGCTGTCATAATAAAGAATTAGTATCTCCTCCTACTGATTTCTGAGCTAGTCTCCAAACTCTAAGATGCTTGGTATTTCACAAAATTGTATGTATACTGGGAATTTAACAATGTCCATATCAAGCCTGGAGATAAGTGAAAGGCTGTCTTCTACACTAACTGCAGTCTTTTTGAACTCCTGGTAATATTCTTTGGTATGATTAATAGTCCCACTACATTCTAGACTATGATGAATAACATTTTTCAGGACCTTCTAGCAGACAGGATCATGATAGTCTACTTGGACAACATTCTCATTTTCACTCAGACCTTGGAAACCCACCAAAAAGCCATGTGTAAGGTTCTCAAAGTTCTAGCCAAGCACAAGCTATTTCTGTACCCTAAGAAGTGTGAGTTTAATAAGAGGCAGATCAAGTACCTGGAACTGGTAATCTCTGAAAATCAAGTGGCAATGAATCCTGTCAATTTAAGTATAGACTATACTTGACAACTAATCTTGTATATATATTTAATCTGCTTTCCTATGCTTCAAAATTTTGCAGTTTGTACTCTACTACTATTGCTAGTTTAGTCTCTTTATTTTTAACAGTTACTGATTACTAAAGCACTATTATTCTATGCTCAAGTAATCAAAATCTCTAACATATCAAAATAAACTAGATAGTATTAAGAGTAGCTGTTACTTTTAAAAACTCTATCTTATTCTCTTAGGATTTTCTGAAGTTACTTAGTATTAGAATTTAACAAAGTAAACTTAGTTGTTTCATCTTGTCTCATTTATTTTTCATTTTCCTTTATTTTATAGTTTAGTTTTCTCTTGTTTTCTTATACAGACTTAGGCTAAGAGATGATATGATATCATATATAATGGTCAAATAGTATAAAATCTTCTAGAAAAACTTAGTCAGTATTTTAGAATAGGTTAATATATACACATGGACCAACAAACTATGGTATATAAAGTAGACTATCTTGTATCAGAAATATTAAAAACTCTATTGAGTTTTCTTGTATACTTGATAAATGAGTTATGCTTTTGTCCTAACACTTTAGTCATAATATTTGGATAGTCAATAAATTTAGGATTTTCCAGAGCACAAGCTCAATGAAAACTCCACATTTTTGCCTAGTTGTCCTAACATTGATAGTATTTAGAGTATTTATGTCAAGTGCAGTTCTCACTTTAAACAGTTATTCATAGTTAGTTGCTTAGAAGATGTTAGAACAACTAAGTAAAGTCTATAGGGCTATGTGGAGTTTGCAACATCAGGAAAATCTAAGATTATATTGTAGTAACTAATGACCAAATACTATCCAATTTTAGGCAAACCTAAGAGAATGGAATAAAATTTCCCAAAGATGGCTAATATTCTGAATATTCTACTATCCATTACAATCTAGTAGAATAATACTAAGCTGATTATTATAATGATGGTATATAGATAATCAGGAACTTGAATTGAAGTATCTAGAACATTGCCTGAAAAGACGGGACATATTTGGAGTAATAAAAAGCAGTGAATCAGAAGTTCAGAAAGTCTTCTGAAAAGACAGGATGCAAGTATGGAGTTTAAGATATAGAGTGGCAAAGTCTGTAGATGTCAAGATTGCTAGAAGTAGACTTATTTTTTTTCCTATTTCTGTTTAATATTTTTTTTATTTTTTATTTTTTATTTTTTGATTCATTTCTCTTTATTCAATTTTTAAAACTAGGGTTAGGGTTAGAGTGACGAGATCACACTGTCACACAGTAGGTCACAAATCACATGATGCATAGAAGGAGGTAGAACATTCTGGGAAACATGATATCATACAATATATGACATTATCACAAATAAGATACTCACTGGTTGTGATACTGGGGCTGAATAGTGTTTCAGGGGTTCAGTATAAGGATATGATGATTGACAGATGATGAAAAGTATCAACAGGAATAATTGATGTTATTAAGTCTGAGGTCTAGTCCTCAGACATAGAGATATATATATAAAAGAGTGATGGTCCATGCACAAGCTATTGCCATCACATGATCAAAACTCGTACCTGATGGGAGCTGTCAGCTGTCATAGCAGCTGTCAGGCTAATTTTAAAAGGTAACTAATTATGTCACTACATTGATATGCTTGTATCTCTACCAATACTTATTGCTTTGAGATGTATCATATATCATTGGAAACAAAATGTTGAGCACTTTCCAATGCAAGTTCAATCATACGAATCCGTCCAGCCTTTCATGATATATTAGCAGATAAAGCTTTTACAGCTACTGATGGCCTGATATCTCAGTCATTTGTTGTTGCTTTTGTACATCTCACATATGTGTGGATAGCCCTCATTTGGGGCTTTCTGGCATAACTTAGTTTGTGAAAATCGGTCCACTGGTTGTGGAGATACAAGCTGAATGAAGTTTGTAACAGACATATATGTTGACCTTAAGGCATACATATAGTTATTTAGGGTAGGCTATAAAATAGCTTGCACAGACCATTAGATATTTGTATATAAGGTAGACAGTCTTATACAGAGTTCTCTATCAAGTTCTCTTATGTTAACCTAATACAAGATTCTTTTACTTGACCAACCCTAAGGTCTTATGATTATAACAACTATGGATAACAGTCTTAGTCTTAACTTATATATTGTGCTACTATCTGTCATGTAGTTATAATTTCAGACAAGAGATAAATATTATGACTTAAATCTCAAAGTATCAAGATAAAAGAAAAACCTTGTATTAGGTTAACTATTACAAACTTCATTCAACTTGTATCTCCACAACAAGTGGACCAATTCTTACAAACAAAGTTGTACTGGAAGCCTCAAATGAAGGCTATTCACACATATATGGAATGTACAAAAGTGATAATAGATTACTAAGATATTGGTCTATCAGTGACTACAAGTTTTATTGGCTATTATCTCAGGAACAACTATATGGTTTCCCACAATCAAACTTGCATTGGGAAGTGCTCATCAAATAGTTTTTAATGATATATGATATATTATATAAAGATCAGTATTCATAGAAATACAAGTATATCAATCTAGTAATATAATTAGTTATCTTCTAAAATTAGCCTGACATCTGCTATGATAGATAACAGCCTCACTAGGTATGAGTTTTGATTATGTGATGGAAATAGCTTGTGTATAGACCATTACTATTTTTTATAAATACTTTTATGTCTAAGAATTATATCTCAGACTTAATAATATTAATCATCTTTCATCAATTATTATTAAACTTTTGGATCACTCCTAAACCTCTAAGAGTACATCTAAGATTTAAATATCACAAACAAGTGAGTAGTTTATTTTGTGATAGTTAACACAAGAGAACTTAATAGAGTTCATAGCATAGAGATCTATTTTATATATACTAACTAGTGGTCTATGCAAGACTAAAACTAACCTACTCTAGAGGTTATCCATTATTCATAAAGTCAATATGTGTGTTAGATACAGTTCATACCTTATTATCTGAAATCTGATAGAGCATTTTAGAAGTCCAGATAAGTTGATTAATATATTATCTAAGAACATGAAAGCCAGGTTAGAATGATCTTTGGCTTCAGCTTGTGTATTGTACCTTTACTAGCCACACTAGTTATATATCTTAGAAGTAGACTGTCAAGATCGTTGATGGTAGACTTTATTTTATTTTCTCTTTTCACTTTATTTTACTTTACTTTTCCTTTTCCTCTTTATTTTTCTATTTTTAGAACAACTCAGGTTAGGGTTTATCTGTCACACTGTCACATCAATCACAAATTGATGGCATAGTCACAAGACTGATCATGGGACTTGGAAGAATGAAGTAGAAGGTTCTAGAACAAAGTGACATCATACAGCATGGACAACACATGTTGGCCTCATGTTATACTCATGATCATTTAGGGTAGGGTGCACAGTAGCTAGCACAGACCATGGGTAATGGTATATAAGGTAGACTATTTTGTATTAGGAACTCTATCGAGTTCTCCTGTGTCACTCAATACAAGAGTTAGTTCTTTGCTTAACACCTTGAGCATTGAATCATAACATTAGAACTTGATCCCACCTCTGTAACCGCTTAACACTAGCCCTTACAACTCTTTTCTCTTACTCTTTTTTCATTCTTGTAACAACTTTAAGCTTGAGCTCAGGTTGCAACTAAGGCAAAGACTTGAGAAAGAGTAAGGGATGATAGAATTGGTAAAGCGTAAGGATACAGGAGTGTATCTATGCTATATATACAACTACGAAAAATGAACATGACAAGTCCATGAGGTATAAAACATGAGGAAACAATAAGGAGAAAATGAGGACTAGGCTAGGATGTCACTTCTACTACATGAAGCGCTAACTGAGACTGCTACAGTGCAGCCGATCATTGTCATCATACCCTTTACCTATGTCCATGTTGACTCCATGAGGCATTGATCATAACAATCCTTGACCGAAGGGCAACACCACCATTTAGTCAAGAAGAATTCATAGTTGGACCCTAGACTTAAGGGGCATACTAGTTAGGCAGGGGAAGCCTAGCTGTTTAACTACATTAAAGCCCACTAGTGCAGCTTGAACGTACTACCTTGTGTGAATGTATTCTTTACCTTCTTCATTTATCAGCCTTGTGCTACGTACCCCTTTGTGGTGTGTCTACACAGAGGAACAACTAGACATTCTTAAAACACTGGTTTAGAGTAGAACGACCTTCTTAGGTCAAAATCGCATACAATTTCCTTAGAGCAGTAGCCAGTAAACAAGTAGTCAGTAGCTGTGTAGACAGGACTTGAAAAGGGCCTGCTATCACATATCGAGATTATTTCATCTTCAGAGTAGAAGTCCAATACTGAGACTAGTGCAGGCTTGGTTCTACCTCTATATACATCATCACCCCCAACACCACCACTACCATCATCAACATCACCCATTGACTCTCCGCCTCATTACAATATGAGTCAAATAAACTTACATGAAATTATTAGGCAGTAGCAGGAGCAGTTGGCTGCAATGCAGGCACAAATCCAGGCCCTGCTTATGGCGCAGGAGGGACAGTAATGGGGTCTAATGCAGGATCCCATATGGAGGTGGCAAAGCCAGCCATCTTTAATGGAGAAGCAGGGAAAGTAGGGGGTTTTATTATGGCATGCAGATTGTTTATAAGAATGAGGTTGAGGGGAACAATGGTAGAAGAGCAGGTGCAGTGGGTTTTGTCATATGTGCAAGGAGGGTCAGTGGATGTGTGGAAAGAAAATGTAATAGAAGAAATGGAGGTGGGAGAAGTAGAATATGAATCAGCGGAAGAATTTTTGGCATGTTTAAAGAAAGAATTCAGAGGGGAAGAAGAAGAGGTAGTCAAGGTGGCAGAGTTAAGAAGGGTAGAACAAGGAGGAAAGATGATGGAGGAGTATGTGCAAGAATTCAAGAGAATAGCAAGAGGCAGTGGATACGAGAGAAGGCCATTAGTGGAAGAATTCAAGAGGGGGATGAATAGAGGAATCCAGAGGAAACTGATGGAGGCAGAAAATCCACCTGCCTCCATTGAACAATGGTATAGAAGAGCGACGGCCTTGGATAGAAATTGGAGGGAGAGCAGGAGGGAGGAGGAAAGGTTAAGGAAAAAGGAAGTAGGAGGAAAGCAGAAACAACAACAAAGCCTGCCACAACCATTGGTGTGGCAGAGGAGGCAACCATTGCCTCAGCAGGCAACAACAGGGCCTGCTCCAATGGAAGGAGTAGAGAGAATGAATGCAGTAGTGGTAAGAGGAACAGGGGCAGGTGGAAGTCAGAATGCAGGGGTTCCACAAAGAAGGGATCCCTTTGCTATGGATATTGATAGGGGGAGAAATTGTTATGCTTGTGGGGGTTTTGGGCACATGGCCCATCACTGTAGAAATTGAGAGCAGAGAGGAAGAGTGGCAGATAATAGGAGAGTGGAGTATGGAGAAGGAAGAAATGAGGAGATTGTTAATTTGACAAACAATTTAAAAGAGGACAAGAACCTAGAGCTCCTCAACTAGGTTCTCCTAATAGATACAGTGTATTAGCTAATGAAATAAAAGCTGATGCATCTGAAAAGGAGGAGACTAAAGTAAGAAAAACAGAGGAAAAGATATTAAGAAAGGTAACTGTAAAAATTGGGTTGGAAAGGTTGGATACGCAGAAGGGGATTACGGTAGAAGCTTTATTGGATAGTGGAGCAACGGGGTTGGTGATGAGCTCTGAGTTTGCCAAGAAACAGGGCTTTAAACTAAAAAAGTTAGAAAGGCCAATGCAAGTGAGAAATGTGGATGGGTCCTTTAATAAGGAAGAACCAATAGAAAATACTGTAGAGGTTAATATATATTATCAGGGGCATTGTCAGGCGCAGTTCACGCTGGGGTGGAAGTCCACAAAATGTACTTGGAGATGAGCAGACTTGTGGAACGACCTTGGCTTCAGCTTATGTGCTGCGCCGTCTGTCTGCCGCGTGGTCGCAACTTCAGATGAAGGAGAGAAGTCCGAGTGGGAGTGAGTGCTGAATGGTGTGTCACCATTGAACACCGGAGATCGAGTTCAATAAGAGATTATCTTCGTCGATTATCAGACTAGCGAATTACAGTGTAACTACTAGTCTTATATACAAACTGATA
>JAJOHK020000547.1:0-23660 GCA_022457215.2 Leucocoprinus gongylophorus | reverse complement strand
CAGACCACTAAGAACAAGAGGCGGAATGAACCTCCAGTTGATCCCGTCACGATGTATGAAAGCGTCAAGAACCGTATAGCTGCTTTGGAAGAGGAAGAGGTCCTTGAGGAGGAAGAGGAGAGACGGTTCGGTGTGTTATTCGCCCTCTTTCTCTGCCTCGTCGTCTGACATACCCACAGCCGAGGAGGCCCAGAAATCCATCAAGGGCATGGAGGAGAACGCCATTCATGCCAAGTATTTCGAGTTGGTCAGAAACTTAGTCTATGTAAACTCTCATATATTCATTGAGGTGCAACTCAGTTTGCAGAGTTCAAACGTGCCGAGCGAGATCATGCAAAAGAGAAACAAAAACTAACCAAGGACAAAGATGCAGGTACGAGGCAATTGGCCATTTATGACCAATCTATCTCATCTCTGTCCTAGCGAAATCGCAATTGACTAAGGCGAACCAGGGCAAAGCCAAGATTGAAGGTTTGGCTCGTGAACTACAGAAGGTACAACTGATATGTTTTCATTCCTCGAATTTACTTTTATCGGATATCTAGGAGAATAAGCGTCTGCGAGTGTGTAAAATGATCATCTCCTCGATTTTCTGCTTATGCTATCCAGGAGGACAACAAGACCCTTAAGCAGGAGTATGACGACTCACAGAGCGAAGTACGCCACCCTCCCCATTCCCCTTGTCTCATTTTCGTTCATCTAGTTGTACAGCTGTTGGAAGTGCGGAATAATTTGGCAAGACAAGACACCAAAGCTAAACTCCAGGACGATAAATACCGTGAGATGCCCGACATCGTCATCAAAGTTATCTGTCGTTATCGCGCCGAGCTTTTCTTCAAGATCTCTCGCAAGACTAAACTTTCTCGTTTGTTCAGCACGTTTACAGAACGCATGGAGGAGCCGGGCAAGAAGGTCGATGGCTCCAGCTCCGTTGCCAGGGTCGAAGCAACGAAGGAGGCAAACTCTGCAAGCAAGCCCAATCTCCAGTTCATTTTCACACACAACGGACGGTCGCTCGATGACGAACAGACGCCCGAAGATGTCAACATGGAAGACAAGGATGAGATTCTGGCTGTTGAATTAATGGACCTCACTGAGAATGCTGAGGATGTCGAGGAATGGGTGCGTGAAGTCAAGCCCTCATTCCATACGCCTACAAAACAAAACATCGAATCCCAATCATCGTTGTTGATACACAGGAGGAGCATCTCGAACCTCAACAAGAGCGACTCAAGAAGAGTTGGAATGAGGATACACAAGAGTAGGCCCAATAATAAACCTCTCTTTCCGTGGCTGACGTCCATCAGGGCGAAGAAAACATTGGAAGATATATTCGATGGGGTGTGAGTCCCCTCGATAATTCTTGGCTATCTTTCTTCATCGATTTTTTTAGTGTTCGAGAACGGCTGAAGGACGTCCTCCGCCAGTATGAACTACGAGAACGGCATTTTGAATGTCTTATCCGGTCGAAAGAGCTCGAAGTTCTTCTATCTCGAGCGCGCGCAGCAGAATCCAAGGAGCTGCTCGAAGTCGAGCGGAATCGGGCAGAAAAATTAGAAGAAGAGGTGGGCATTCCTATGTTCCCTTGATTATCGCATTTTCGTTACCTTGCTTCTTGGGTATGCCTTTGCTCAACCTGTCTTCTTCTGTTCTCCCTCTTGTTTCTTTTGCCTCTTCTGCCGGCCTTCGCTTTATGGTTGACTCGACCGCAAGAAGGTCCAGCAACTCAAGAGGGAAGTGGAAGATGTGCAAGGTGACAAGAACATCATTATCGACAAGCTTTTGACCTGCTGTAAAGAAGTCAGTATAATTACTTCCCTTACTTCCACCAAGACGCCCATCTCACAGGGGTCTGGCCCACCTTGGGCGTAGTTAAAACAAAAGCCCACTGCAGACAGAGCTCAGCGGCAATTTGCAGCGTTCAAAGAAGAACTGGAGAAGTTGGAAAAAAAGATACCGAGGGTTAAAATTAATGATGGGGCTGGGTAGGTGTCATTGACAGGAAATACATTGATTCTGTTACCCTCGGATGGGTTGAGCAGCATTTGTAAAGCCCGACAGCGGTGAAAACAATTATAATGGATTAAAACATATGATTCATTCTATCAAATTGCGGTATTCAGCCATTACTATGATTTATACAAATGCCACTTCAAGTCCATTGTCCAACAGCAATCCAGAGGGTAGCTACGAAAAGAATAAAAAGTGTCTAGATCAGTGCATCCAGATCCTCTAGAGATCTCACGTGGCCTGACTTCGTGAATGTCTTCCCCTTGACGTCCTTAAGGCCCTCCCCACTATAAGTTACCAGAGGCGAGAGCTCAATAGTGACACCAGCCTTGACATTGGCTCCAGCATCTTCCAAGAATCGTCGGTGCTGGGCGAGCAAGTCACGTCGACTGGTGTCAGGATCATCTGAACCAGCACCAGGCGCGTTCTTTAGAGGACTGAACTCATCACACCTCTCCACCTCCAGAACGGCAAAGCGTTGCGTTAGAGGAAACACGTCGAAAATGAACATCTCGAGCTTCATGCCGTTCGGTTTCTCGGGTTTGACTGTATGACCCGACTCTAAATCAACGTGAGGAATCTTTTTGCGGGCAATGTGGGGTATAAGTTGGTCTTCGAAGCTTTCCCTGCGTTTGAGAAATTCAGTGGTGTAAAAATGGTTGACTATGTTGCCAGCTCGGAAGGCGAGTTCACCGGTCTCTGGGTCTCGTCGCTCAGCTTGCTCCCTCGAGATTTCGGAGTACTCGACAACCCCATAATTATTGTTGCGAAGAGCAATAACACCGACAGACTCTGAAGGTGATGCCTTCGGGACGACCTTGGCAGCACAGTCCGCTCGTTTTTGGATACCATAACCAAGGAAAATGGGATCCGCCACACGAACCAGGCAGTTGTCAACACAATATGCATGGACATAAAGAATGCCGCGTTTCTGAAGATCGGAGAGAACGGAATTGGAATTGTCCAGAGACAAGGGAGCACGGATGGCAGCATATACTCCACCATTCCCGTCAGGAGCAACAGCCACGCGAGAAGAGGTTTCCATAAGAACCTTGCCATCCATTGTCAGACAGGGGAGTGTACCTATCCAACAACCATGATAAACAGGAGTAGATCTCAGTCCGGGGAACAACAAACCTTGTTCAAAGAATATGACATCGGTTGGGGCCAAGCCAAAGTAAGAGTTTTGTTTGAAAAACTCTTCGGTATCATGACGAGTCGGGCCACTCGTCATGACATACCAAGGAATGATCACAGATCCAACAGGCATGTTATATTCTTGTTCTGCGAGGTGCTGAAGGCGAGCGATGCGCTCGGCCTGATACTGGAATAGAGATTTATGAGATGGAAGGCCAATGTCATAACATCCCTTCGGGGCACTGCTGCCCAGGCGAGTTCCTTGACCACCTGCCAGAAGCAAAACCCCGACCTGGCCGTTAGAGATGGATTTGAGACCGATCCTGGACCATTCCTGTTTCTTTTCAAGATTGCCAACGACAGAATCAGTTGCGTCCTTTGGGATTGGCTCGATAACCTCAAATTGAGCCGTTGGATCACTCAAAGTGGCTTCCCCAGCTGTAGCTTTTTCGTACATGCGATTGACGCGCTCGATATCGAGAGCCTCAAGCTGGCCGGCGAGAGCTTTCTGGGCGGCGGGGTCGAGCTTGGACCAGAATTTGAGAACATGTCCTTGGCTAGCTGCTTCGTAGCGAGCAGAAAGTTGACCGATGGACATGATGAAGGTGCAAAGTAAACGGTTGGTAGTGACGCAAGCTGGCAATTATATGCTAACGAAATAGAACTCGGTGTTTGCCGTCGACCCGCAGTGATGACTTGTTGTCATGTACACGTTCCGTCTCGACGAAAGGCAACCTATTGTATCGGCTGCTCACTGGCGATATTTGAGCATTCCTTCATGGTTCATCCAGAGTGCTTTGCAGCCATCCTATCTTCTTTGTGTCCCCATCATGCTGATAAACTCCTAACTCACTTCCTTGTTAAGACATAGAGGGAGAAATGCGACATAATATTGTTGGAAAATCCCATTTTCCATTGTCCTTCCACGTGTCTGGTCTCCCTAACCAACTTCGATTCCCTAGTCACTCACGCTCAAGACTACTCCTCCACGTCTGTTACTATACGAGAACCAGAATCGCATGCCTATTTTTCCCCGTTCACACTCCCTGGACTAATATTCCTGTTCTTCGTGCATTGGAACAACAATCACGTCAATCTGCCCAATCGTCGGTTCTTGGTAGGTATGTGAACGTTGTTATCTCTCGTGGTGTCCAGCGTCTCTGGACAGCACATAGAAATTACACTTGGCAGTCTATCGTAATCTCTTTGCGTCCTTTTCCCCTAGGTACATTCGACTATGCCACAGCTCATTTCAGCCAGTCCGTCAGCCCTGTCTTCCCTCATAGCTTCCAGAAGGTCCCCAGCGTCAATATCCAGCCATTGGTTCGTCCTGGAGATCCGTTAAATTCCACTCATTTCTAGCTGTAGATCACCTCTTCAATCTTTGACTCGTGTTATCGATGGGTGGACCTTTGTTCAATTCGCTGGTCATGATACCACCCTGTCGAACCGCTGAAACATCTTCATTACCGAGAATCACTTTGCGCAAGTCGCCACTGCGAAGCGAGGAAAAGATGACACTGACCTTTCTCACTTAGCTAATAGCGATACAATGTTAGGTTTGCATCTCAATTGGCTGCTGGGCATCTGTCGTCTCTGTTGACAAGCATAAATACACACCCCTGTTAACATGGGCTGGCCTGGCAGGACCATGCTGAGAAAATCGCTATCACAGGTAGGTCAAAACCATGGTGGAATGGCAACTGCACAAAAGGCTCTCTTTCAATGTCACACTGGAGAGGATTGAAGTGAATTCAGCACCAAGACTACTAAGCAATAGAAAATTGCAGAAACAAATTAAAGGCTATGAGACTCAATGGCCTGAATGAAACAAGACAAACTTCTAGCATGTAAATCTTATTGTCTAAAGGAAGACCTAAGGAAGACCTTGCCGTGATCTAAATGATTTGTAAGATGCTCTCTGTGGATTATACAATTCTACTAATGGCTAAGGAATGGATGTTGGCATACTAGATGAATTAGATTCCAAACCCACAAGAGAATGAAGGCAATTCTCTAGCAAAGAGGTTATGGATGTGTTTGATACATGCTTGTTATGATACAGCCCTGGACAGCATTTCTTTTTTATTTTTACAGAGTTTATTTCTTTTGATATTCTCTTCTTTTAGTTTTAGTTTCTTTTTAGTTTTCTTTTATTTAGTGATGGAGGATCACGTGATATATGCATGTGACTATATCACATGAAGTGACATCATAGGTCTAGAAGGTAGTAGAAGATTCTAGTACAATGACAGCAGGAAGCATAGCTATAACATGTCTGTCTTATAGTTAGAGTATAGTGAACTCATAGATGACACATGTAGCCTTAGGGTAGGACAACTAGTGCAGGGCATGGACCATGATGTATTAGTATAAATAGTGTATATTATAGTAGTGAGGACTCTGTTGAGTTTCTCTTGTAAATCCTAATACAAGAATAACAGAGATATACTGGTCTTATATAAGTCTATGCACCTTTGCTGTCATGGTATTAGTTGCTATAACAATGCTGCTATAGCAACCACAAGTTAAGATGACTCAAGATTATACTTTAGTTGTAACCTAAAATAATAGCTTTAGTGGGAATTATAAGAGAAACTTGATAAGGATACTCACTGAAATAATTTTAGAAAACAAAAAAGAGTTTAACATCATTTTTATTCAGGAACTGCTATAGTCTTGTATCTAAACTATCCCAAGTTTGATCAACAAGGAAGGTAATAAAGTTGTTGGCATCCCTAATCATCTGTCTTGGATCACTTTTTCTAGATGATTGCCTAATGACAATGAACATCCAAGAGTATTAACTTATATCAATGTTTGAATTACTCATTTGTACTTCTCTTTCTGTAGAGACATTTTTGATCACAAAAACATTAATTGTTTTTCTTTCTTTAATAATGGTTCTATTCAGATAAACAACAATTAGCCTTAAATTATCTTAAGGATACTGAGGTCAATATCAATAATATTCTTATAATGACCAGCAATTTTAACATTAGAGATAGAGATTGGAATTCTTCTTACCTGTACTATTTGGCTTACAGTAATATTCTTATAAATATTGCTAATTATCACAAATAAGCTACTCACTGGTTGTGATACTTGAACTTAGTGATGTTTCAGAGGTTCAGTATAAGGAGATAATGATAATAGGTGATGAGTAGTATCAACAAGAATAATTGATATTGTTAAGTCTGAGATCTAATTCTCAGACACAGAAGTATATATACAAAAGAGTGATGGTCTGTATACAAGCTATTGCCATCACATAATCAAAACTTGTACCTGATGGGAGCTGTCATCTGTCATAGCAGCTGTCAGGCTAATTTTAGAAGATAACTAATTATGTTACTATATTGATATGCTTATATCTCTACCAATACTTATTGCTTTGAGACACATTATATATCATTGTAAATAAATTGATGAGTACTTCCCAATGCAAGTTCAATTGTGTGAATCTGTCTAGTCATTCATGAGATATTAGCAAACAAAGATTTTATAGTTACTAATGACCTGATATCTCAGTTATTTGCTGTTGCTTTTATATATCTTATATATATGCAGATAGCCCTCATTTGGGGCTTTCCAGTGCAACTTAGTTTGTGAAGATCGGTCTACTAGTTGTAGAGATACAAGCTGAATGAAGTTTGTGACACTAATTCTTTTGAAATTAGGTTATCTTTTGCTATCTAGCAAGTCCTGATAAGATATATAAATAATTCCAATGATTTCAACTCTGTTATTAATCTTATGTTTTTTTAACTAGACCTAGTTAAAGTCAACAACCATCTCATATTATCTAAACTCTGATATTTTCCAGATTATACTCTTTTAACTATTGATATATTTATCAGTAAAGTGTCATATGTAAGTCCACCTGTCCAGAAATTACATCCCCATGGTGATATTATCTCTAAATCATACAAGCCCTCCTTCCATAGCAGCCATCTTTCTTGCAACACATCTTATGGCAGTACTGCAACTCTCTGGGTATTTGGTCTTCTATGGCAGAGATACTTCTATTCAACTTGGTCTTCCATGATGGAGTTATTCCTGTTAGTGTCTCAACACTGAAACCTCCACTCAGGATAATAGGGATTTTACTACTAAAACTCCAAGCATCTCCTATACTATCCATTTGTATATAAGATTAGTAGTTACACTGTAATTCACTAGTCTGATAATCAACAAAGATAACTCTTATTGAACTGAATCTCCAGTGTTTAATGGTGACACACCAATCAGCACTCACTCCCATCTCAGACTTCTTCTTATTATCTGAAATTGCGATCATACAGCAGATAGACAGCATAGCACATAAGCTGAAGCCAAGGTCATTCCACAAGTCTGCTCATCTCTGAGTCCATTCTGCGAACTTCTACCCCAGTGTGAACTACCCCTGATATAAAGACTTTATTTATAAAAAACAAAGAATCATATTAGAAACAGCTAAAAGGAAGAAATGTTTGTTTTTGAGCTTACCAATGCTCTAGGAAATATTAATGTAACAGATTTAACAAGTATTGAATCATTGAAAAATACAGTTCAAGAATATGTAAGAATTTCAAATTCTTCTTGGCATAAATTCTCTAAGAATGTTGATATTACTAAGTATTCTAAAGCATAGTAGAACAACAAGTGTAGTGTTAAGCTAAATACTTATTGTTTCTCCAAGTCACTAGATGATTGGAAAGAATTCAAAAGGACTGTTAAGAATACTAAACATACTTTCTTCAATGACAAGATTCAAGAAATTGCATCAAAGAACAAAAGATCCTAGAAGCTAATAAACTGGATCGAGAAGTGTAAACTCTTAGCCACTCAAGTCCTCCAATACAATAGACAACCTTGCATTGAGCTCAAAGATCTATAGCAAGCTCTTTACTAGACTTTTAATTCAGCACAAAATTGGCAAGTAAATATATAATTATTAGATAAAATTCCTTTAAAATCTTCAAAGGAATGGCCAAGTTTCTCCAAAGAGGAATTTAGAAATGTGATCAGTAAATGCAGCAATTTGTTTGCTCCAGGCTTAGACTGGATCTCTTGGAGATACTATAAAATTGTTCTGAATAATGATAAGTATCTATCTCATATTATTAATATTACTAATACATACAATGATCTTAGTTATTAGTCTTCACATTTCAAGATGACTATCTTAATTATTATTTTTAAACCTAATAAAGCATTGTATGATTTTTACAGGATGTTTTGACTGATTGTTCTCTCTGATACACTAGAAATACTTATTGAAAAAGTCATTGATATAAGACTTCAATACCAGTCTATTGCATCAAATTTTGTTTATTCAAATTAACTAGGTGGACTCAAACAACAATCAATGACTGATACAAACATTGTTCTTACTCATCTTATCTACTTGGGCTAGGTCAAAGACTTTCATACCAGTACTCTAGCTTTTGATATTGCAGTTTTTTTCTTTATTGAACTATTAAATTCTTTCTTTAATCCTAGACAAAGTCAGTTTCAAATCTAGAATTTTATCTTTCCTTTTTAACTGTTTAATAGATAGAAAAATACAATGCATATGGTGTATTTGAACATTAATATTTTTCTTTTATTTTTATCTATTTTTCTTGATTTAATTATTTTTTTTTCTTTGACAATGAAGAGGCATATGGCTACATATCACATGTCACATGATATGAGGTCATAGGCCTAGACTCTAGGAGAAGAGGCTAGAAGGATAATATGAAGATATATATTTATGGCATGTTTATCTCATGGCTAACATATGTATATTAGAGTAGAATTATTTATTGCTAGTATAGACCATGTATCTATTGTATAAATAAGATAGCAATATATTAGAGACTCCTTATCAAGTTCTCTTATAATCCCCACTTCACTTGATATTTGCCTTGAGGTTTATTGTCTGTGTTGTTATTAGTTTTTTAGTAATTGTTGTAGCAACCACTAGACACAATGTCCAATGATCTCACTAACGAGTAAATCTCAGAGTTGAGATATAATGTGGGAATAATTAGAGTCCTATTTATACAAATGTCTCATGGTCTGTACTACTAATAATTAGACCTGCCCTATTGTCCATGCTTCAATCTCATGTTTGCCTCACTTCTTACTTAAGGCCACTATACATACTCTATGTGCCCTGACGTCATCTTCTAGATCTTTCCACCATATTCTAGGCCTATGACATCACATCATGTGATCTGTCATGTGACTTCCTTGTCACATGCCTCTTCATTGCCCAAAAGAAAAGAAAAAGAAAACAAAATTCCTATAAAGTCAGAAAATAAAAGAAAAAGGAAAATAAAAATTATTCATGTCCAAAGTATCCCATAACAGTAATTGCCACAATAACATGTGGAACAATTTTGTCTCCTCTTTCTTCAAGGCTAATGTAAGTGTAAGACAAGAGTTTATTCTCTCTTCCATTTTATCTGCTTTATATATTGCTTCCATCTTTTATATCTTTAAAACAAGGTCAAAAAATCCTTTTAAAAATTTGGCTGTTTCATTTTTATCTTTTGTGGATGATGGTATTTTTATTTCATAGGAAAAATCTTTTGAAAAATTAAACACTATTCTTTTTTGTAATTATAACATTATAACTTCTCTTTTTAATCAAGTTGGACTTACAGTCAAACATGGAAAGTTAGAAATCTTCTACTTTTCTAGATTGACTAAAAACTTCAATTCTCCTTTATTAGATCTCATCCTTCTAAAAGACCTCATTCTTTAACCAAAGAATACTTGGAAATACCTTAGTTTTATTTTTGACAGGAAACTCTCCTTCTATCAACATATCTATTTCTATTCCTCCAAAGTTCTCTCTACAATTAAAGACATGAAAATGCTGGACAATTTTATAAGGGGTTTATCACCATTCCATAAATGACTCTTATATTATACTTATATTCTCTCTATTATCCTTTATAGCTTCTCTCTGTAATACTTCAAAAATACTTCCTTATCCTATTTACTCAAGAAACTTAGAAAAATACAATAAAGAACTGTCTCATGAATTACTAATGTTTTTTGCACTTTTCTCACTTGGGAAATTAAGGCTATTGCTAGCCTTATAATTCATCTACATTTGGATAAGCTTAGTTGCTATCATTAGATGAGAATGGCCTCTTTATCCTCTAATTACACCATCAAATCATTCCTTGAACACTACCACATTTCAGATTCAAATTCACATCATCTTTTATTGGATAAGGTTACTCTCAAGCAAAGACTCAAGATCAAGAGCTTCATTGTACATGTTAACAACTGTCTTAATGGTATTCTTTCTTCTTTTAACTCATTATATAAAGAATTGTCTCCTGGTTTCTGTCTAGTAGATATTTTTAGGATTATTTAACTCTGTAGATTGAAAAGTTGATGAAGCCAAGTGTGCCTACTTTCAAAAACTCAATAAAGTCTTTGAAAATTCCCTACAAGATTATAATATCAGATGCTAGCATTGAAAATAATATCACTATATCAATCATTCATATTTGCTGTGGTCATAATATTGTGGCTAAGACTATTTATCATGCTGTCAATATCACTACAACAGAGGCTGAACTATTTACTATAAGGTGTGGAATCAATCAAGCAATCCATGTTGCAAACATATTATGTATTATTGTAATAACTGATGCTATCCATTTAGCAAAAAAATACTTGACTTATTGATGCATTCTTATCAAGTACAGTCTATTACCATAGCACAGGATCTTAGAAAATTCTTCTATAGAAATACTGAAAATTTGATTGACTTTTGGGGGTGCCCTAGTAAAGCAAAATGGAAACAACACATAATCATCACATAACCATTGACAAAGAAACAAAACAGTTCAATCTCAAACCTCTTTCTCCATGTAAATTGTTATGGGATTTCAGCATGAAATGATAATTGGAGGATGATGTTCCAGGCATCAGATGCTAAAGAACAAAATTTCTTGGATCTACTTGATGATGACTTAAAATCTATTAAACCTTCATACTTCAAAGGAGGACCCTGGCTCAAATTCTTTGGACACTCAAATTCACTTTGTGCTAGAGCTTCTAGAGCAATCATCAATCATGCTCCCATAGGGGAATATAGACTTAGATTCTTCCCTCAGGAGGAGTTTAAGTGTCCCTGTGGACTGTATCCTATTGAAACAAGAAGGCATGTTTTACACAAGTGCAAAAGATACAACAACTACTGGAATCCTAGATGGGATACTATAGCTCACTTCACACTCTTTCTAGAGTTCAACAGTAGTGCTTTTTCTTTCAGAGAAAGCATCACTTAGTCAATATGTGCTTGCTTTTCTTTTGACATTTTTATTAGACTTCTTTCTTTGTCTTTTTCCTTTTCCTTTTCCTTTTCATTTTCATTTTCATTTTCCCATTCTCATGTTGCATGCTTCTGCCTGTATGTAGTTACAAAGTAGCTACTGCAGACTGCCCTCGCACACTGCGTAATAAATTGTTGATTTTTAAATAAAATAAAATAAACATCACCCCAAATCCTTGACATCCTCAGAAATCATGTAGTGTCAACATGTACTCCATTCTATGGGGCAGGGTTTAAAGCATACTGGTTCTGGTACAATGTAAACTTGACTCCGTTGCCTGGAGCACTCTAGGGATTTAAGACTGCTGAATTCTAGGCTGAAGGCCTGTCATCTGGGTCCGTACTCCGGATCCAGTTATAATCCAACCTTGACTGAGGGGAAAGCTCGGCGAGCTCTCGGCGGGGTGTGGAGCATCTGATGGAAGGACCTACAATGGAAATATGCCTCGCCGAAATCGCTCCAAGTTCATTCTTCTTGACCAACCCCTGGCAAGGGTCCCCTCTGGCAGGTATCCGGCCCAGCGCCAAATTGCTGTATAATTCCATTTAAGGGTGCTTCGGCTGACAAGTTTTCCAAACTCCCCAGCAACCTCCCTCCTTTTTGATTCTTCATTCCAAACATCCCTCGCATTCCTTTGAAGTAAATGATCCGTTCTACTGGGTTACGCACTCTTTTGAGTGTCATGGTCAGCCTCTCCGCTGCTAGTTCCGTTCTGGGTTGGGGATTCCCGTACGGTCAGCAGAAGGTGCGAGGTGTCAACCTTGGAGGCTGGCTCGTCCTCGAAGTGAGTGTTTGCCCTTTTCCAAAACCATCCCATAGTATTCATCCATACCTACCAGCCGTGGATCACTCCCTCTCTCTTTGACAACACGGGTGATGACCGTGTCGTTGATGAATGGACATTCGGCCAATACGTTGACAACTCAACGGCCCAAAGTGTTCTGAAAGACCACTGGGATACTTGGATTACTGAGAATGACTTTGAACAAATTGCTGCTGCCGGGTAAGTGTGAAGCTTTCGGAAATCCGAGCGTTGACCCACATCTGAGAAGTTTGAACCACGTCCGATTGCCGATTGGGTATTGGGCATTTGAAACCAGTCACGGCGAACCCTATCACAGTGGTCAACTACCGTATATGGAGAAGACGTTTGAGTGGGCTGCCAAGTATAACCTAAAAGTCATTGTTGACTTACACGGTGAGTCGCTATCTCGGTTCAGAATAAACTTTTGATCATCTGTTCGATGTGAAGGTGCCCCTGGCAGCCAGAACGGGTCGGTCAACCATCCATTATGATCATTTGTAGTATGTACTCAAACCGATAATCGTACTAGCTTCGATAACTCTGGGCAGAGGCTGCCTGCCCCGTAGGTGTTTTCATGTTCAAAATTCATTATTCTTTGGCAGCTCATTCCATATAGGACTTGGCAAAACAAACAGGATAATATCAATCGCATGGAAGCTATAATCAAAAGAGTCGCCTCCCAAGTCCAGGATAGGACTGGTGTGGTTTCCGTCATTGCCCCACTCAACGAGTAAGAATGGGTTCTTGTTTAAGCCACGTACGCTGATTTGACGGGCGCTTTCAGGCCTGCCGGGTTTGTTGGTGGAAATATGTTAACGGTTGTGAAGAACTACTGGCAATCAAGCTATTGGGACATTCGGTGTGTTTTGTGGGTCTGCAAAGCTCGCTTTTTTCGGTCTCACGTGTTTGTGCTAGACAAAGTTCAGATAACATCATTGTCATGATCCATGATGCATTCCAGCCTATCAGTTATTGGAACGGTTTCATGCAACCATCCGACGGATACTCAGGTGTTATCATAGATACCCACATTTACCAAGTTTTCTCAGATGACGTGGGTTGCTTCGACTGCAGAGGTTTCATCCAAATGATCTACTTACTTTCCTAGGAAAATGGTTGGTCTGAAAGTCAACATATCCAAGAGGCATGTAATCGCGCTGATGGCCTCGCAAGTGCGCCGTTGTGGACTGTTGTAGGAGAATGGTCTCTCGCCAAAACTGACTGTGCGAGGTATCTCAATGGACGTGGTATTGGAGCTCGGTTTGATGGAAGTAAAGAAGGATCTTCATCTAAAGGATCGTGCGCTGGCAAGAGTGGCAGCGGTGCCCGCTTCACTTCCCAATATAAGACATTCCTTCGCAAATTCTGGGAAGCGCAAATAATTTCTTATGAGAAAGGCCAGGGGTGGATTATGTGGACTTGGAAAGCCGAGAACGCTGATGAATGGTCGTACCAGGCCGGTTTGAAGTATGGTTGGATTCCCCGGAATCCTACCAATCGCAAATACCCCCACATCTGCAACTAAAGAGGATATCATAGACGTTGTCGCTCTCGATTTGCAAGCCTGGGCGCTGAGCCTCGTATCTGCCTGTTACAGATTTTGGATCCTTCGTACTATATATATCTGTGGTTAAACAATACATTTCATACTAGAGATACACACTGCACCGACAAGTCGTATGAGACACGAACAGTATTGTAATATTGTGTCATTCACAGTTTGTGATCCATAGTATTATATTTCAGGTTGGTTTGACGACTTAGGATATAAATTAACTAGTGCCCTGAATGGCTGTCGCGCACTTTCTTGTACGCGTTAACAATTAGATCATTCGCAGTAAGTGTAATGATTCTTAAAAACTGTTAGTTACATGAATGAGGACTATGGTTGCTTAACCCACGTATGAGGAGCTATACGCATAAAATGAGCAGTTGAACCTATAAAACAGGATGTAGTCAGCTCTGGATAATCTATGGGAAAATACCTACCTTTGTAGAGTCCTCGAATGCCTTCTATTTTGGCAGTCTTCCAAAGGCAGTCAATAGGATTTTTATACAAGGTTCCTCTCAACTTTCCGTCGGGACCGATCACCGTCGGCTGATTATACATCCGCGTCAAAGTGGTATCTGTAGGTTGCATGGCCATCAGCTAGCAAATACCAGTTATATGAAGCTGTCATTAGATAAATAACATAGGAATGTACCACACATGCACCAGACACTGAGCTGCTTAGAAAGAAAGTCCATATACTGTCAGCAGGAAGGATTCCGTGGTTGACTATGAGACTTTTGGCTAAGTTGTAACTGGGTAACTGGACTGAAGAACCCATTGATGTCCGTAAAATTGCCGCATCTATGCCGCGGACAAGACCACGAGGTCCTTCCGCTCGGAATATGGTTGAGAGCGCGTCCACAGAACTTTTGTAATGATGTTGTGCGCCAACGGAGAGTGTCGATGAATATGCCTATCCGATATAAGCATCAATCGAGTCTAATTTTTTTTCCATTTCTGACCTGCATCCGAGCCTTAATCAAGAATAGAGGATTTCCCAACGAAGCTACGCCAATATTGATGACATCTCAACAGTGGAAAAACATGGGCCTACCTCCGATGGCACCGCTCATGGCGCCTGCCAGCACCGACGTCAAGAGAAACTGTTCTTGAGTGTTCCATCCAAGCTGGCTATTGAAACTTGTACGGAGCGGTTCGTAGAAGCCTAAAATTACGTCAGAAAACGAGCAAGAAGTCTTTGACTTCTTTTACCTAGCCGGGATCCATTTAATAGAACCTTTGCCAAACGTCAGATAAGAAGAGGACCAAGAACGCTAGTAAAGCATACTTGATAGGCATACTGCATGGAACATAAAAATTACAGATTGATAGGCAGCTCGAAAGCATTACTCACAGCAGGCGCTAGACCCCGTTGAATGCCTCGAATACCCTCGTTCTTCCAGGTCTTAATCAACACGTCGGCTGTGTGCTTGTATACCTTCTTGCCACAATCCTTCGTAAGCTCACCTTGTAGCTGTAGTCGTGTCTTGGCAACCTCCGCTGGATTGGAAACAGTGACCTAGAGACCCAATTAGGTTTGTGGGCGTTAGTATACCTTATTGAATGAAGCACATACAGCTGTACAGGCCGCAGCTGCACCACAGACGAAGCTTTCTGTCGTGGAGAGGGTGCCAGGTGGTTTGGTCATGTAGGAAGGATGTAGAAAGGCCAATTCACGTGATCGGTATTTTGGGGTTTTAGCTTCGGAGTCTTGTTCGTTTCTTATTAGGTCTCAACTACTGAAAACGCGCAAGGACACATCAGCAGATCAATAGTTCGCCTCCCTTTCGAAAACCCCTTATGGTAACACTTCGCAGGTCTTCGTTCATACTTACCCCAGTTGGATCGGATCACAGTGATGGGATCTTCTGTAGCAACACGGTGCTGTTAAATCGCCTTGAGTATCGGAACTTAACCAGTGTGACAAATGTGACACCGTTCTTAAATAATTTACTCAGTATGCGCTGGCAGTCCGAAAATTCCTGCCCGTAAAATAAGTGAGATAACGAGGGTTCAAATTTTAAGTGACACATCCCAAATGATATGACTGCTCAAGTAAAAAAATAATGGAAAAGTGATCCCATCAATCCGTAGTGGCCCGTGAGATTTCTGGTCGTACATTGGCGTAGCTGTTAACCTCGCCATCTGCAATGACTAATTACCTCGGTACGCGCGGGGTCGTTCTGGTCGGTCTTCTTGCAGTCACTCTCCCCGTGGTCTCACGCCTCGTCGCGTCGCCGCTCGCTCTCCTTCTGCTTTCACCCCTCATCTTCTTGGTCTTCGCTCTGGGATTTCTTGGCTTTATAATCATTCTTAACCATTATCTCGACTCCAAGACACAGCACAGAGCAGAACATGTTTATCGGGCTGCACGGCCGTTCGCTTTCTCAACTCCTGCGGCATGGCAAGCAGTGCTCACGAGGTCGCAGTGGTCTCAGAACACGACTCAATTTCTTCCTCCTTTATACCCCCAGTCACCAAGTATATCGGTGGCATTAAACGACTTGTTGAATAGGGTTGTCAGAGACTTTGTTTGGTCCTGGTACAGCGATATATCGTCTTCCCCATCCTTCCCGACTGCAGTATCATCGCTCCTCCATGCATCGCTGGCTCAATTTCTGCACCGGGCGTCCAGCATTGACTTTGCCGCATTCGTTGTTCGACGCATTCTCCCTAAAGTCACGTCCCATATTGACCAATTTAGACAATCAGAAATAGCCTTGCGTGGTACTGGACTAGAGCGCAAACTTACCCAGTCAGAAGAACTTGACATCTTGCTCGCTAGCAGATACGCAGGAAAGGGCGTCTCTAAGCTTCATCCTGCAATTGATAACCTCTCTACCACGTTTACGAAACAGAACGAAGAAATGCACCTTCGACGACTCATGGATCGTGTGCTTCCTTTTCTTCTTCCTGACACAGATGCAAAGAGCATGGTCTTGAGGATCACCGTCAGAGAGATCGCCGCATGCGCTGTGCTCTACCCACTTCTGGATATGATTACTGATCCGGATTTCTGGAATCAAATGATTGACCAAGTTGTATGTATCCTGAGCAACTTCTCTTGTTTATTTGGCACTCAGTTCTACTGAATTCATAGGCTGGTGCTGCGATTCATCAGCAGTGAGTCCATTTCACTTCGTCTGAGTTTGAATCTCACGCCTGACTTTTAGGAAGTTGATCACCAAAGTACGAACTATCATAGAGGCGCAATTTCCCAGATCCACTGCTGACCCTCATATCCAACACGAAGCACCTCCAACATCAGAAAATATTACCATTCGAACAGATATTCACAAATTTGAGTCTTTCTTACGTAGCATAAACCGTTACTCTTCTCTTCTGGATGCCAGGAGACTGAAGAATGACATTATGGGAGAGATCAGACGAACTCGTATGCTACTCGGTATGGCCTCTGTGTGTCATGTAGAAACATATGACAATGTCGCCTCACAGCAAACCACGAAAAGGACGACTGGATAAACGGTGAGAAGACAGAGAAAGTCGTTGCTTTCCTAGACAGACTTTATACCGCAAAACGCAAGGTTGAGGAACGTATCGTCTCGCTTGGCGGCGGAGATGGGTCAAAACAACTCCTATTACAAGATGCTTCAAGCAAACACAGGGTTTCCTTGCGCGATGTACTCAGGAATCCTAGCTCCTTGTCTTACTTCATGGAGTTTATGGACCGTCGACATCGCTCTCTGCCTGTCCAGTTCTGGCTGACAGTGGAGAGCTTCAAGAACCCACTGGAGATCATAGATTCAGATTCATCCGGCTCCGACGATGATCTCCAAGATTTATTCATTTCACCAACTCTAAAGGAGGATGTCTTCATGCTACATGATCTCTATTTTTTTGGCTCCGTCATAGCGCCAACTCTCTCAACGATATCTCAAAAACATATTGATACTATTCGAGAATTTGTAAGGAACCAGGCTGACCCTTCTCAAGTCGCTCAGCGTCGTGTTCGTCGTAGCGTCCTCCTCGCCCAGCGTCAAATTGAAAAGGATATGGAACAGGATTTCGAAGATTTTGAACGCTCGGATCTTTGGTTTCATGTTCTGGGTGATACCAACTTTTCGACCCTTGAATCCAAGGATGCCAGTCGCTCATCTTCCCATTCGGTTCCTTTGCCAATATCACAGTCCCATCCACCGTTTCATGACATTCCGAGTTCCACCTTTGCACAGCAAACAGCTAGCTCAAGCTCAGGTCGCCGTCCACCCACTAATACCATTGGTGCGCTCATGTCATCTGAAACAGGAGCAGAATCTTCGCGGGCACCATTGTTCAATGATCCAGAGGATGAGTTACAACGTGCAGAAGAGAGGCGTATAGCAGCAATCCAGGCTGCCTTGACGGATATTATGGCGTTGGAAAACGAGGAGTCCAGGCCCTCACTTTTCATGTCTCTGGATACTGAAAGATCCTCCAAGTCCGAAAGCCATGATAAGAACAAGCGCAGGGCTGCTTCTGATGATGTAGAATTTGAAGACCTAGATGCGGGGGATGAAGGAGGCTTGGAGAGTTCAGTTACAGAAGGGAGTCTCCTGCATCTGCCAGCAAGCCCTGGGGACCTTCAACTCTCTTTTGATATCGCTCGATTGAACAACAAAATCACGCACCTAGAAACACAGGAAACGATGTTGGATAACCTGATTCGTAAGGCCGAATTAACGGGAGAAACTCAAGAGCTTAAGCTTCTCGATAAGTCCAAATCGGCAGTGAATCGGGAACTCAGAGAGCTGCGTTTCCGAAATTTGCAATACGAACAACAAGAAAATGCGAATCGACTTGTCTCTGACCGGACGAAGGTGTCAATCATCAACTCGACTGTCAGCGAGGAGAATGGAAAATCTGTTGTGAGGTACCTTGTTGAAGTTCAGCAGCTGGCTCCTGATGGCAATTTCGTATCGGGTTGGGTGGTTGCTAGGAGATACAACGAATTCTTCAAGATGCATAATCGATTGAGGGAGAAATATGTGATGGTGAAGAATTTAGATTTCCCTGGGAAGACGCTTGTAACAGCACTTTCCGGAAGTTTTGTTGATATGAGAAAGGTCGCGTTGGAGAAATACCTCCAAGTCAGTATAAACATGTACAGCTACACATGGCTCATGATTACTTCAGGGTGTCATCGCTATCCCAATTATTTGCGAAAGCAACGAACTTCGGACCTTTCTCTCGCGCGATTCTCCTTTCATTGCTGGTAATCTAGATCCTCTACCAAAACCGCTTTCTGGTACAAATCTAGTTAAGAACGTCTACCGCCATGTAACTGAGAGTATTGACGACATGTTCTTTGGCCCATCGATGCTGGACGTCACGATCCAGCGCCTCACACGGCAAGCAGCTGAGTTCACAGGCATAAGAGGCTTTGGAAGCCATGATGAAGACCTTGTTGCACAAGCTTTAAATGCGTCTGGGAAAAATGCCCCAGAAGCGACATTATTGAAAATCGCGAAGGACCTGAAATTACTCGAAGAAGAGACAATTGCGTTTACTGCACCAATCTGTGATTTAATCCTGGCTGTGTTCGAATTGAATAAGAACAATTGGCTAAGGAGACAAGCCACGCTAATCATTCTTCAACAGGTTTTGGGTGGAACCATCGAGAGGTGTGTGGCAAATCACGATCCACAAAAGGGGTTCTGGTGATGTATGGCTGTCAAGGAAAATCCGAGATACTGTGAAAGGCTTCTGGGAGGAGTCGAAGGTCATTACTTACCTGAATCTCCTCAAGGAGAATCTTTGGCCCGAGGGCAAACTCGGAAGTAATCAATCACCTCGGACGACAGAGGAAAGACTGCGGACGCGGGATGAAGCAAATCGCAAGCTCTCTTCTCTGGTACCGGGTCGGTTTCTTCTTGTAACTGCAGTCGAAAGGCCAGGTTTCTAATGCTACTCGTGTCATAGATCTTGCAGCAAATATGATTGGAAGAACAAATGCACGAAGAGGAGCTCGCAGAATATTTGCAGTATTACAGAATCGGCGACTCAACCAGCATATAGTATATTCTATTGTTGATGAGGTGGGTCCGCTTCCCTGATTTTGCAAGTGCATGGAAATAATTTCTTTTAGATTTTCATGGCGCTCTTCCCGGAATCCGATTTCACATCTTAGTTATTATTTAGACAACCAGTACCCTGCACTATCTGCTATATGACATTGCAAAATATATATGTACTCGCACAGTTTATAATGTCTATCCACGGATCGGATTTCATGAATACAAAACATTCCTTGTCACCTATTCCCGACTCTTGTCATCTAAACTGAGTGCTGGGGCTGATAATTCCTCGATTAAAGGTGCAATAGAATCTTCTGTGTTGGTTTTGGATTTCTTCACGCGATGCCTATAGAGTTGGGTGTAAGAGGCATCTGGGTCATCATACCTGAGACATGTCAACAAATCTAGTAAACGAGAGTAGCGGAAGAGACGAGGCGTACACTCTAATGGAGTGTAGCAGATATCCACCAGAACCAGACATATTCATGAGGGGATGTGTCCGACCCGGCAGAACCTGATATCGGCGGAGCCAGGACTCGATAAGACTTGGTGACAACCATTCGGGATAATCGCGTAACTTCGTTTGCAAATCGGCCAAAATTTGTGAATGTGGGCTGTACACCACCAGGTTGGCTGAGCCTCCTAGATATTGTGTGTACTTTTCGATGATAGAGAGTGGGTCATATTGGGTGGCAAGTATCAGTCTAGTATGTGATAAGTAAGGAGGTTCGTCTGATGGAAAGCATAGTCACCCGTCAAATTCACCGTCAAACAACTCTCTTCTTGTTGAAAATAAATGGTCATTCACAGCTTTTCGTTTGTTTAGTCGAGACTTCTGGCGTTCAGATTTCATATTAGAAGTTTCAAATTCACTTGGGGGAAGAATAGGCGTATATTCTTCGTCCGCAGTGGCCCAATTGAGGGATGAAAGGATGCTCGTAATTTCTCGAGAGAAGTTCATGTTGGTCATTACAGGGTAGGGGGGCGGAGACTCCGAATCGTGAATTGTGATTATCCGCCCTTCGCCTGACTGAGGTGCGAAACAAGAAATCAATGGCACGCATTGTTTACGTACCTCCCATTCTTTCCAGCAAAGCAGACACTACGATTCCTGATGCATCATCAACCACTATATACCGTCCTCCAGGCCGAACGTTGGCTAAGCTTAGAAGTTGCGACAGGGTGTCGATACGGATATCGCGTATGCGTTCCTGGTCCTTTGCGAACCAGTAATCACAAACATTGCTGAGTATCGGAGGAATAGTGGTGAACGTTCTCAAATATCTGACTAAGCGTCAGAAGAGCGGGTAGAAGAGGTAGTAAAACAGTTTACATACTTCACCGCTTTGCGTTTCTTATACTTTTCTTTGCTGTACTCTGTTTTTAGTGAATAATTGGAATGTTGTTCAATCTGCTTTCTGATGATATCCTAAATTGAGCGTTATCATGAGATCAGCTGTATTTTCGTTCTGTAACCTACAGTGGCATGAGCACCAGCTTCTTTGAGTGCCTGAATATCAGTTATCGTGAGGGATTGTACAAGCTCCCCGTCATTTATGTACTCATTGGTGGCCTCTGTATCTTCTGTGAAGAGAAAAGTCAAGGTTAGTCCGAAGGGCATCAAAAAGGCTCCTACCTACTTCCTGCAAAGTCTGAGGCGGCAGAGCCTTCAGATTTTTCCCCTGAATCTCATAGGCATTGCCATATTTTTGCCCAATCAGGTCATTCGCATAAAATGTGCCAAATTTCTTGATGGTAGCGGTTCTGGGCTCACATAAGCCACAGAAAAGAAGAAAATGACAAAAGGCCACACGTATTGGAATCAACCTTCACACTGCTAATGCCACCACTTGAAAGTTGGACGAGCACATAGTCACCAGATTGGATAACTGCATCTCGAAGATCAGGTTGGTATGTAGGGACATCCTTGTGTTGTTTAGCTTCTGGTGGCATGACGGACACAAAAAAGTGTGATGGTAAATTTGGCGAAGTGATCGCCGTCGCGTGTAGCAGGCTTCGGATCGTCATGGTTAGTTCCTAAGACTACGACATTCGCATTGAAGTATGACTTTTCAACAGTCACATCAGCCCGATGAAAAAACTCTTGACGAACTCATCAAGAAATCCCAGACAGCTGATCTCGACTCGTTCACCCAAACTGATATTTCTAGTTTCATTCAAGTATTTACCCTTTCCAGCAACTCGACCATCAGGTCTAAAGCCTATGTTCTGCTTTCTGCCCTTCGCCAGAAAGCTCATGACACATTAGCGGATGACAAAGGGTCCGAGGCATTGGCCAATCTCTTTGGTCCTCAAATAGTTGATGCTTTGACGGAGACGAACGACGCTTCATTGCGGACGGGAATCTGCACCCTTTATGCTTTGTTTCAGGTCGACTGGCCTGCTGCAGCGGCCATTATATGTGAAGAAGGGGTTATCGAAAACATTATGGAGGGAGTAGACTTTGTTCATTCCCCACAGTTCGAAGAGAATGTAGCACACTTACTTGGGCAAGCTTCTGGCCACAAACGCTGTAGAGAGATCATCCAAACTCAACCCATCAGTTGGTTAAAAGCTAAATGCCAAAAATCTTCAAGTCTCTCTCTACGAGCAGCAGCAGCAGTTGCTTTGGTTAAATACTCTAGGGGCGTCGCAGCCGATGCATCGGAGGCTTCGGTCCCCGGGAATACGGACGATAATGACCAAGAAGCTTATCTAGCAAATATGATGAAAGGCCTCATTGTTAGTGCGGACAATCGCGAGCCACTCTCGGACGCTGTCGAAGCACTTGCCTACCTTAGTACCAAGCCAGAGATCAAGGAGATACTATCATCGGATTCTACATTTCTCCAGCATTTTTTTTCACTTATCCCGCGCAAAAAATCATCAAGCACCTTGCAGAATATAGCTGTGGATTCAGCTATGACATATGGTATCCTTGTCGTGATTTCAAATATTTGTGCTTACCAACCGCGCCTTTCGGAGGATCAGGCACAGCTAGAAAAGCTGAAGAAGATGGCACAAGCTGGGAAGAAAAATATCGGAGTCGGACAACGACAACCTTCGATTTTGGAGTCGAACGAGAATGTCAGGGCACGAGTTCACCGACTAGTTGATGCTGGTGCTCTGGATGTGATTGGGTCTGCATTGGCAATCAGTGATACTGTGGCTATCAGACTCTTGCTGGGGAAGACTCTGTTAAATATCATAGATGACAGAGAGAACAGGGGGAAAGTTCTACAAAGTGGTGGGGCAAAAACGCTATCCATTCTCATTAAACACGCTCTTGAGTCATTGACATCACAGAATCAGACACTTGACGCGAAATACCTGGAAACTATTCAGGCTTTGGCCAAACTCAGTATCACATCATCTCCTTTGCACGTCTTTGGGCCTGATCTTGGTGTTGTTTCCAACGCCATCCGGCCCTTATCAGTTCTCCTGCAACATCCCTCATCAACACTCCTGCAGAGGTTTGAGGCTAGTATGGCCTTGACTAATCTCTCCTCATATCAGCCTCAGGTTGCTGAACACATTGCTCGGGCTGAGGGTCTTCTAAGCAGAGTCGAACTCCTCATGCTCGAAGATCATGTTTTGGTGCGGCGATCTGCAGTGGAGTTGATCTGCAATTTGGTTGCTGGCTCAGACGATGTCTTTGAGCGTTACGGTGGTACACCCAAGGCCTTAAGTGCTACACCCAAGCTCCAAATCCTGATTGCGCTGGCCGATGTCGATGACCTGCCAACTGTGTTGGCGGCATCCGGTGCCCTCGCTGCTCTGACTTGCTCACCTCATACCTGCCTGACTTTGTCACA
>JAJOHK020000546.1:0-23698 GCA_022457215.2 Leucocoprinus gongylophorus | reverse complement strand
ATATATGATGCATCTCAAAGCAACAAGTATTGGTAGAGATATAAGCATATCAATATAGTGATATAATTAGTTACCTTCTAAAATTAGCCTGACAGCTGCTATGACAGCTGACAGCTCCCATCAGGTATGAGTTTTGATCATGTGATGGCAACAGCTTGCACATGGACCATCACTCTTTTGTATATACCTCTGTATCTAAGAGCTAGACCTTAGACTTAACAACGTCAATTATTTCTGTTGATACTTTTTATCATCTGTCAGTCATCATACCCTTGTACTGAACCTCTGAAACACTATTCAGCTCAAGTATCACAACCAGTAAGTATCTTATTTGTGATACAACTCTTTTTCCAAGAGAACACAATTGGTTCCCACTCTAGTTATAATTAACAGAGAATCTGAATATGAAATTTCTTAGATAGTGAACTCTAAAATTGATTGCTGATGGGCATGCAAACTTTTATAAAAGATGATCTGGCTAGAATATGAAGATACTAGAGATAAATCTGAGTGGATCCCTGCATCTGAACTCACTCATGCCTCTAACTTGATATTCAAATTTCATATTATATATTCCGCTAAGCCTGGTCCACTCTCTCTGTCCTAATTACTCTGTTGTACTTATTTTTTGCCTCCATGCACTTCTAGTGAGGAATTCTTCTATTATTTTCTTAGTATATTCTATCTGATTACTTTTAATTAACTTTAGCTTCTATATACTTTTTATAGGGGTTCTTTTTAAATTTTTGGATTTTTATTTTTATTTCTGTCTCTTAATTTCTTACTTACACAGTATAGTCACAATAAGAAACAAAATAAAATTTGAAACAATATAAAAACTATACTAGTAGAAGGTAGATGATGGAATTCTCTTCTTTACCTTCTTCTGACTTTCTCTAGAGTCATTCTTAGACCCCTCCTCATCATCTCTACTCTCCTCCTTCTTGTTTTCTTCTTTCAAGCCACATCTCCACTCTATTGCAGCCCCAATATTTGCTAATTGGGCTGTGTTCCTCTTCTAGCCCTTTATCAAGTCTTGGAAGCACTTTATAACTTCTTGATACTCCTTCATAAGTTCTTGGAGTGCCTTTTCAATGGTACTTAGAATCCTGCCATAGATGGGGATCATGACTGGGGTATTGGTGTTGGTGTGGGGAATACACTGCTGCTTGATAGCAATGCATCTGGTACATGAAAGAAACTGGCTATAAAGACTATTAGTAAAAAATAAAACATGAAAAATTTTGTTACTCACCTTGAATTGTGCACCAAGCAGTCCTGTCTGGTGCACACATACCTTTCACAGAAGTTAGCACCTCCTATCTTGACCTCAATGTTCCCATAGTATCTTGCTAGTTGTTTTCCTTTTGTCTTTTGGAAGGTTGTCCCTTCTTCTTGTTCTCTGAGGTGATCTCCTTGTATTTAGTTTTTACAATCTGAAAATCTCTAGTATCTTCCAAAATGGCAGCATCCTCTGCTAATATCTTGTTCTGTAATCATTGAAAATACTCCATCCATTTTTTCTTCTTTTCTTTTCTTCTGTAATCTTCCATTTCTCAGCCTTCTCTCTTATCTTGGCCTCTACCTCTTTCCTTGTCTTCTGAGCCACACACTCAACACAACAGGCCTCTACTGCCTCTTCCAAACAAGCCAGGAGCTGTTGATCCTCTATCTGCCTTCATTACATTTCTCACTACTGCTCTTTGAGTATCTCAGTATTATTTTGGAAGATGTTAGAGTAAATAGAGAAAAACATAGTAATATAGAAGAAAAGATAAAAATGTTTTCTGTTTATATATTGTTGACCTAGGTACTATTGTGGAATTCTTTGGATAAATTTAATAGGACTTCAAATAAACTCAATGGGATTTCAGAGGCTTAGTCTTAAGGGAGGAATATTGTCATATGCTAAGTCCACCCATCTGGAAAACACATTCCTGCAGTGATACTCCTTGTCAACATCTAATTTAAAAGCCTACCTTCCATGGTAGCTACCTTTCTTGCAATATGCCAGCATAGCTGTAACAATCTAGAAATTCCATTCTATAATGGAGATATTTCTATCTGACTTAGTCTTCTGTTATAAGACGAGAGTATGGACAGACTTTAGGCAGGGTTAGGGTTAGGACAGAAATAGGACAGTAATATTATTATTAGTCTACAATGGGAAAAGGGTATGTGATCTGGAAGTCATGTGAGATGATGTCATAGGTCTAGAGTGGTCTACAAGGGTCTACAAGGCTAGAAGAGCTTAGATGATAACTATTATAAGACAAGTGTGTAGACAGACTTTAGGGTTAGGGTTAGTGGACAGAAATAGGACAGTAGTAATTATTAGTCTACAATGGAGAAAGAGCACGTGACCTAGAAGTCATGTAACAGAGTCTAGAATGGTCTAGAAGAACTAATGGTCTAGAAGGATTGAGAGGAGTCTAGATTAGAGATAAGGTTAGGGATGATGTCAAGGGACTATGGTTCCTCATAGTGTACATATGGTGTATATATGTACAGCAGACATTAAGAGTATGACATCAAGGCACATATATATGGCATAGTGGCCTTAGTAAGAGGACATGAGGTAGAGGCATGGACATAAGGGCTGGTTAATATTATTGTAGCATGGACCATGATGTAATAGTATATATAGAGGAGCAATGCAGCAAGGGCTCCTTGTTGAGTTCTCTTGTAATTCCCACTACTAGATAGCCTTCTGTAAGCTTTGCTGAAGTCAGCATATCACAAGTGCCATTCCAGCGAGTAGTTGCTACAACAATAACATCAGGGAGCATGTACACCACATTGCTACCACATGGTCAACACATGGACATTAGGGCAGGATGCACAGTCTTGCACAGTTACTGCAAAGTAGACATGAGGTAGACACATTGTTATAGCACAGACTACTTGTAACTTATATAAATAGGATAGCGATACAGCAAGGGCTCCTTGTCAAGTTCTCTTGTAACCCCCACTATTAGATAGCCAGTTGAGAGCTTTGCTGAAGTAAGCATACTACAAGTGCTATTCCAGTGAGTGGTTGCTATAACATCTTCCATGGCAGAGTTGTACTCCTATTAGTATCTCAACACTGAAACCTCTGCTTGGAACAATAGAGGCTATATCCCTGAAATCTTGAGCATCTCCTATAGTATTTTCTTGTATATAAGACTAGTAGTTATATTATAATTTGCTAGTCTGATAATTGACAAAAATAACTTCTATTGAACTTGATCCCCAGTGTTCAATAGTAATACACCAATTAGTACTCACTTCATTTTGAACTTTTTTTTTCTATCAAAAATTGCAACCATACAACAGACAGATAGTGTAGTACATAAGCTGAAGCCAAGATTGTTCCATAAGTTCACACATCTCCAAGCCTATCTTATGGACTTCCACCTCTGGTATAAATTATACCTAACAATATAATATATTGTATAATATTATTTCTTTCAGAACCTTCCACTATTTTTCATTGTGATATGTAATCATGTGACAGTATAACCATGACCATGATATATGATATCATGCTAAACCTTAATTCTAGATCACAGAATACAAAATAAATCAAAAGAAAAATAAAATTAAGTTTACTATTCACAACTTTGGATAATACTGGAGAAACCATGAATATATATATTAGTAGACTTTATCACAAAGTTGTTAAAAGTAGTAAAAAAGGATGCAATTTCAGTAGTTTGCAATAGATTGTTAAAAATAGCATATTTATTCTGGTTAGCAAGATTATTTAGTAATAATATATGAAAGTTATATAGTTTGCTAGAAAGTATGATTTCAGATAGGTGACCTGTCAGGCGCAGTTCACACCAGGGTGGAAGTCTGCAGAATAGACTCAGAGATGAGCGGACTTGTGGAACAACCTTGGCTTCAGCTTATATACTGCACTACCTGTCTGCCACATGGTCACAACTTCAGATGAAGGAGAGAAAGTCCAAGTAGAAGTGAGTACTGATTGGTGTGTCGCTGTTGAACACTAGAGATCAAGTTCAATAAGAGGTTATCTTCATCGATTATCAGACTAGTGAATTACAGTGTAACTACTAGTCTTATATACAAACTGATATTATAGGAGATGCTCGGGGTTTCAGTGGGAAAACCCCTATTGCCCCAAGCGGAGGTTTCAGTGTTGAGACACTGACAGGAGTAACTCTGTCATAGAAGACTAAGTTGAATAGGAGTATCTCCACCATGGAAGATGGAATATCTGGAGGGTTGCAGCACTGCCATGAGATATGTTACGAGAAAGGTGGCTGCCGTGGAAGGCGGGCTTGTATGGTTCAGAGGTGGTTTCACTGCAGGGACATTGTTTCCAGACAGGTGGACTTGTATATGACATGACCACAGTTTGTAAAGGAGTTGACAATGAAGTTGAATTAAATATTGGCTATTAAGATAAAGCTATTAACATTGTTTTATTCACAAACAGATGTTCAGACTAAATAAATGAACTAGAAACTAAAGCAATATTTTTGGTTCTTTGTAGATTATAGATAAAAAAATTGGCTAAAATAGTTAGGAATGGCAGAATTTGCAATAAACAACAAAATATATTTGGCAACCAGGATATTTCTGTTTATAGTAAATTATAGAAGAGAATTGAGAATGGGAATAGACATTAGGATGAAAGAAAAAGTAGAGAAAGCAATGGAATTTGCAGAAAGAATAAAGAAGGTTTATAAAAAAGCTGGGGTGGCATTAAGAAAAGCTTAAAAAGAAATGAAGAGACAGGTGGATGAAAGAAGAAAGATAAAGCTAATGTTACAATCACTACAATCTATACTTCATGTTTTACAAGTGTTCATCTTATGTTGGACATACCTTGGGGTTTGTTTCATTTATGAATCATCTTTAACTGTACTATATATCATTTTTATATCTTACTCATATAGTAGTGGAGGCTTTGTCATATTTTTCTCAGTGTTTTCTCAATAATGCTTAATCTATTTCTCATAATCATCAGATATATATAGTTGTAGACTATATTTTTATGCTTTACCAATTGATCATTTCTTCTACCCTTACTTAAGTCTTTATCTAAGTTACAATCTGAGCCAAGCTTAGAATTGTAATAGAGACTACAGGACAGACAAGACTAGATACAAGTTATTGTTATAAATACTACAGGCAGACAAGACAGATAGATAAAGTTAAGGAACAACAGACATTGAGGCACTAGAAGAGATACTGGGATCATTAAAGATCACTAAACAATACATCTCAAACAGAAACAGAACTACAGAGCTAGCATCATTAAAAAAATATTAACAGCATCTATACTAACTGTCACAAACTTCATTCAGCTTGTATCTCCACAACTAGTAGACCGATTTTTACAAACTAAGTTGTGCTAGAAAGCCCCAAGTGAGAGCTATCCGCACATATGTGGGATGTACAAAAGCAACAACAAATGACTGAGATATCAGGCCATCAGTAGCTATAAAAGCTTTGTCTGCTAATATTTCATGAACAGCTAGACGGATTCACATGATTGAACTTGCTTTGGGAAGTGCTCATCAATTAGTTTCCAATGATTTATGATATATCTCAAAGCAATAAGTATTGGTAGAGATACAAGCATATCAATATAGTAACATAATTAGTTACCTTCTAAAATTAGCCTGATAGCTGCTATGACAGATGACAGCTCTCATCAGGTATGAGTTTTGATCATGTGATGGCAACAGCTTGCACACAAACCATCACTCTTTTGTATATATACTTCTATGTCTAAGGATTAGACCTCAGACTTAACAATATCAATTTACATCAATTATTCCTGTTGATACTACTCATTATCTATTATCATTACTTCTTTATACTGAACCTCTGAAACACTATTAAGTTCAAGTATCACAACTAGTGAGTAGCTCATTTATAATAGACTGGTTGGTCAAATATAATTCAGAAGTAAATTAGAACAAAGAGACAACACAGTTTACAAGATGTCCAAAAGAGTGTAGAATACAGTATCAGGATATTTTGTTCACATCAAGAACCAATAAACTATAACTAATAGAAGACATGGATAAAGGATATCAGAAAATTGGCAAAGAATCTGATTCAATGAACCCAGAGGATTTACCAGAATATATTTGACCATTTATGCATTTTTTCAACAAGAAGAAATTCAAGAAATTACCAGAGCAAAGGGAATAAGACCATGAAATCAATTTACTAAAAAATGTTTCAAATAAATTGAATACTGAAGTCTAGATAATAACATTTAAGAAAAACAAGATATTAAACCAATGGTTAGAAGAACAACTCAAGGCAGAACTTATAGTGGAATAAAGTTCAAGATATGCAGCACCATGCTTTTATATTCCAAAGAAGAACAGATCTCTATAATTAGTACAAGACTACAGAAAGTTAAACCAGTATATGATAAAAAACAAGATACTATTACTATTAATTGGAGAAGTAATTTACAAGCTCAAGGATGCAAAATATTTCAATAAATTAGATCTTATCTTATCAGAATTGAAGATGGTAAACTTTATGTTATTTTCACTTTTCTTCTCATTTTTATTTTATTTTATATTTCAAACTTAAGATTAGGGGTTAGCATGATATTATATGTAACTGTCACAAACTGTCACATATTTGTCACAGTCACAAGTCCCACAATTATGTGTCACTACTAAGAGATTTACTGATTGTACTACTATTAGTCTTTGTAATTAAAGATTGCCACAATAAGTATGATTCTTGAAGATAGCAGAGAAACACAATCTCTGTTTCAAATAATCAAAAATAAATTTAAGGCAGTCAAGAAATAGAAAACTTCTACCAAGATAAAAAAAGTAGAAAGCTTTTTAAGATTTACAAATTTCTATAGATACTTTATCAAGGATTTCAGTCATACAGTAAAACCTCTTAACAAGCTTAAAGAAAAGAAAAAGTGGAAATAGAAAGAAGAACATCAGAAGGCATTCAAAGAGTTGAAAGAAAAGATCACAAGTCAACTAATACTTGCTTTACCTAAAAGAGAAGGAAAATTCAAAGTGAAGACAGATATATCAGGATATGCTATTAGAGAAGTACTATCTTAGGAATAAGAAGGAAAATGCAAACCAATTGTATTTTTATAAAGTGTTAGAAACAGACTAGCCACTGAACCAGTTATGCTAAAAGTATACAATGTCAAGCTTAGCTTTGACATCTGACTGATACTATATATGTACTTCATACTGTACACTCCTGATAGTATCCCCCTTTTAAGGCATGTGGTCCCCACATAGAAGTTATATGAATAGCTGCACCCAAGAGTTATGCCACATATCATGGTCTCAGAGCCTTGACAGTCTTATGGGGTTTCTAAAGGATCCAGTAAACTCTGCTTCACAGAGCATCTAGTCTAATGGAGATGCACAGCTAAGCAACTGATACCATCTCTAGTAACACTCCTGGCCACATCATGCTTCTATGCTAACAACTGTCTATTTAAAGGGAATGGTTCTACTAGAAGTCAAACCACCAACTACTTGAAAGCTTAACATTATGTTAGGAACAGACCAGCCATTAAACCAGTTATGCTAAAAGTGTGCAATGTCAAGCTTAGCTTTGACATCTGGCTGGTACTATATATATACTTCATATTGTACTCCTGACCCAAATCTTATAGGAAAATTACAAGCTAGTAAGCATAGAATATCCAGGATAGCATAGAATGCTCAAGTTAATCAAGAGGAACTACTGGTGGCCAGAAATATAGAATGATATCAAGAAAGACATCTAGGAATGCCAAAAATACCAACAGAACAAAGTATAGCACATGAAGAAAGCAAGAGAGTTTTACCCATTGAAAACATATTAAATGCCATAGCAGAAAATTAGCATTGACATTATCAGGCTATTCCCAAGATTAAATGATAAGGATATAATAGTGGTCATAGTAGATTAATTCACAAAGATGATCAGACTCAGGGCAATAATAACTATAGTATCATCAGAAGAAATAGCCAAGATCTATAGAGATAATATATGGAAAATTCACAGAGTTCCAAAGAAGATTCTTAGCAATAGAGAACTTCAATTTATCTCACAATTCATGAAAGACTTAAGTAAGGCACTAGGAATGAAACAAAAATTATTTACAACATATCACACTTAGAATGATAGTCAAACAGAGAGAATTAATCAGGAAGTTAAAGCATTCTTGTAGTATTATGTCAATTTATCAGCAAGACAATTGGACAGAATGATTATCAGCAGTGGAATTTCAGTATAACAAGAAATACTTGACCACAGAGTATACTTCATTTAAACTTAATTTTGGATAACATTCATGGAAGGGAGACCTAACAATAAAGATGGAATTACCAAAACTGGAGACTTTCTTTAAGAAACTATAGAAGAGTTGGGAAGTAGCAAAGACATTAATAGAAATAGCAAAAGAAGTCATGAAGAAGCAGTTCAATAAGTAAAGATGAAATCCACAAAGATTAAAGCAAGAAGACAATGTGTAGTTGGAAGCCCAAAATATCCAATTAAAACAACCTTTAAAGAAGCTAGATTAGAAAAAATATAGATCTTTTGAAATCACAAAAGAGATTGACCAAGGAGTGTTTTAGCTAAAATTACTAGAAGGATGGGTGATACACAATATATTCAGTGAAAGCCTGCTGACATGATGCAAAGAACCCCAATTTAAAGGACAGCATATGAAAATAGTATTACCACCAGACATTATCAATGAGAAAGAAGAATATGAAGTAGAAGAAATATAAAATCATAGGAAATAAGGACATAGTATACAATTCTTAGTTCATTAGAAGAGATATGAAAACAAGGATGATCAATGGATTGCAGAAAAGGGGTTACTACATGCTAAAAAGGTGATTCAAAACTATTGGACAAAGCTTTGAAAACAAAACCTATAAAAGAGGAAGTAAAACTCCAAATCAACATCTCAAAGAAACACAAAGCAACCAAGAAACTTAAACATATCTTACCAATTTGCAAATGCCTCTATCTCTCCCAACCTCTATATTACTCATACTGTTAATAGTGGTCAAGCAGAAAAGAGATTATACTAGGATGCAACAAGAACTATGCAATACTAGTTCTTGACTATACACTAAAGGATTCAAAGAGGATATTATCAACATCAGGAATCAATAGAAGATATGAAAACAATAATATAAGATAAGATTAGAACCTATAAAGCCCTCAAAAAAGCTCTCATGAAAGCAAAAGGATGAAGTTAGGAGGAATATTAAAAGGAATATATAAGTATTATACACCCATGAATGGTTTTTATAGCTAACACACTCCTAAACAGTAAACCTTGTACTATATAATAAGTTTCTTTGAAAAATCTAGTAAATAGATTGCAAAGCTTCTTAAGAGCCTCCAACAATACTATTCATCTTAGATGATGCACCCCAAAGGCATCTCTCTGTTAGCAATATAGTATGAAGTATATATATAATATCAGTCAGATATCCCGCACAGTTCACACCAGAGTGGAAGTCCACAGAATAGACTCGGAGATGAGCAGACTTGTGGAATAATCTTGGCTTCAGCTTATGTGCTGTGCTGTCTGTCTGCTGCATAGTCACAACTTCAGATGATGAAAAGAAGTCCAAGATGGAAGTGAGTGCTGATTGGTGTGTCACTGTTGAACACTGGAGATTGAGTTCAATAAGAGTTATCTTTGTCGATTATCAGACTAGCAAATTACAGTATAACTACTAGTTTTATATACAAATAGATAATATAGGAGATTCTTGGGGTTTCAGTGGTAAAGCCCCTATTACCCTGAGTGGAGGTTTCAGTGTTGAGATACTGACAGGAGTAACTCTGTCATAGAAGACCAAGTTGAATAGGAGTATCTCCACCATGGAAGACAGAATACCTGGATAGTTGCAGCACCACCATAAGACATATTACAAGAAAGGTGGCCACTGTGGAAGGCAGGCTTGTATGTTTTGGGAGATGGTTTCACTGCAGTGATGTAATTTCTGGGTGGGTGGACTTGCATATGACAGTATCCCTCCCTTAGGACTGAGTCTTCGAAGTTCTATTAAGTCTATTTGAAGTTCTATTAGGTTTTCCTGAAAAATCCTATGATGGTATCTGAATCAACAATACATAAATAGAAAAGAAAGTTTGTTGCTCTTGTTTCTGTATCATCATGTCTTCCCCCGCTCACTCTGATATTTCACAAAATGATGCCAAGATCTTGGAAAAACAGTGGCAAGAGATGCAGTGGAGGCACGAGGAGTAACAGCAGCTCCTACTTCAACTTGAGGAAGCAGTGAGGTTATGCTGGGCTGAGCACACAGCTCAGAAGGCAAGGAGGAAAGTGGAGGAGAAGGCCCGGGAGGAAGCTGAGAAACAGAGAGTTGTGGAGGAAGAGGAGAAAAAGAGGAGAACAATGGAGTATTTCCAATGGCTCTGAGACGAGGTACTAGAGGAAGAAGCTGCCCTATTGGAGGAGGCTGAAGAATTCCAGGTTGTGGGATTTAAGTGCAAAGAGATTGCTGCCAGAGACAAGGATAGGCAATAGCCCTCCAAGAAGACTAGAGAGAAGTACTGCAGAGATGCCATAATGAAGATGGGGGGTACTAACACCTGTGAGAGGTATATGAGTGCCAGGCAAGATTGTCTGGTATACTACTCAAGGTGAGTAATTAATTATACTTATTATTATTTTTTAATAATTTTTCTTTCATAGCTGATCCCTTGTCTGCGCCAGGTATATCACTCTCAAGTAGCAGTGTATACCCCACACTAATACTAACATCCTGGCCATGATTCCTACTTATGGCAGGGTCCTAAGTGCCATTGAAAAGGCACTCTGGGAACTTGTGGAGAAGTACCCAGGAGTCGGGAAGTCACTCTGGGACTTAGTAGAGAGCCAGAAGAGAAACATGGCCCAGTTGAAGAGGATTGGAGCTGCAATAGAGTGGAGATAGGGCTTGGAAGAAGAGAACAGGAAGGAGGAGAATGGAGATGATAAGGGGGGGTCTGAGGATGGCCCTAGAAAAATCCAGGAGGAGAGAACTCTGTCGTCTGCCTCCTGTTAGTATAGTGGTTTTGTTTCCTTTATTTAATAGAATTTTTTTTATTTTCTGTGATTTGAATGTATGAGTAAGGAAATCAAGAATTAAAATGAAAAGAAGTTTGAAAGTTTTGAAAAGAAACTCTGAAAAGTGTGCAGAAGCTGAGAGTTAATGAAAATAAGCAGACAGAATATACTAAGAAATTAATAAAGGAAATACCTGTTGGAAATGCATGGAGGCAGGAGACAAATGTAATAGGATGATTAGGACAATAGGAGAGGACCAGGCTTAGTAGGATATGTGATGTGGAAATCAGATACCAAGTTGGTAGCATGAGTGGGTTTGGATACAGAGATTTATTCAGATTTATCTCCAGTGTCTTCATACCCTAGCCAGATCACCTTGTACAGGAGTTTGCATGCCTGTCGGCAATTAATTTCAGAATCCACTATCTGAGAAATTTCATATTCAGGTTCTCTATCAATTATGACTAGAGTAGAGGCCAGTTGTATTCTCTTAGAGAAAGTGTTGGATGTGGTAGGTTCGAGCATGAACACATAGAAGACTGTGTTAGGAACAGACTAGCCACTAAACCAGTTACACTAAAAGTGTGCAATGTCAAGCTTAGCTTTGACATCTGGCTGGTACTATATATGTACTTCATACTATACTCCTGACAGTATCCTTCTTTCAAGGCATGTGGTCCCCACATAGAAGTTATATGAATAGCTACACCCAAGGGTTATGCCATGTGTTGTGGTCTCAGAGCCTTGATAGTCTTATGGGGTTTCTAAAGAACCCAGTAAACTCTGCTTTACAGAGCATCCAGTCTAATGGAGATGCGTAGCTAAGTAACTGGTACTATCCCTAGTAACACTCCTGGCCATGTCACATCTCCATGCTAACAACTATCTATTTAAAGAAAATGGTTTTACTGGGAGTCAAACCGCCGGCTGCTTGGAAGCTTGATATTATGTTAGGAATAGACTAGCTACTGAACCAGTTACACTAAAAATGCACAATGTCAAGCTTAGCTTTGACATCTGGCTAGTACTATATATGTACTTCATACTATACTCCTGACAGACTGGATGGACAGAGCACATGGACTCTGGAAGATAGAGAGTAAATGATAGAGTGCCAGACTGAGAGATGATTTCATAGGATCCGAGATATTTTTCAGAGAGTTTCTTTAAAAGCCAGGTAGTTCGGAAGAACTGAGCCTTAACAAAGACTTTGTTACCTACTTTGAAATCAGGAGCAGGAGAATGTTGTACATCAGCAGATTTCTAATAATGCTGTTGGGCCACAGAGATTTCAGCTTTGAGGGTATTCTGTAATTCATTGAGATCTACAGTGAAGTTGTGGGCTTGGGAGGAAGCAATATCATGTTTGGGGTGAACATTAATGTTTGGATGATATCCCTTATTAGTAAAGAATGGAGAACCACTGGTAGTAGCACTCAGAGCATTATTGTAGGCAAACTCCGTGAGAGGTAGGAGTTTGGACCAGTTGTCTTGCTGGTAGTTATAATATACACAGAGGTATTGCTCAAGTGTCTGATTCATGTGTTTTGTTTGTCCATCACCTTCAGGGTGATAACCTGAAGTGAAGTGAAGCTACATGTTGAAAGCAGTGCCTAAAGATTGGAAGAAGTTTGACACAAACTCCAAGCCTTTGTCAGAGGTGACATAGAAAGAAATGCTGTGTTTGGAAAACACATGAAGGACAAATAGACATGCTAAGTCCATAGATGTGATGGTATTGTAGGTAGGAATAAAGATTGTCTGCTTGGTAAGCCAGTTGACTATGACCAAAATAGTGTCAAACCTGGAGAATGACAGAAGTTTCTCAATAAAGTCTATAGAAATAGAATTCTATGGTTATTCAGGAATAAGAAGTTGTTTGAGAGATCCATAGTGCTTGTGATGTTGTGGCTTGGATCACATACAAGTGATACAGAACTTGCAGAATTGTTGTATATCAGTATGGAGGCTGGGCCAGAAGTATCCACAGCAGACTAATTCCAGTGTTTTGTTTTGACCAAAATGTCTGGTGAGGATGTGATTATGATTATCATAGAGAATACATGTGCAGAGGTTACCAGTAGGTGGTACATAAATTCTGTTGTTGAGGAAGAGTAGACTATTCGGGTCTATAGACCACTGGCTATTTGCAGAGGTGTATTTTGTAGCAATTGGGTCACTAGAGAAAGCCAAGAGGATGTCTTAATATAGGGTGTCCAGATTCACAACTGTAGCTACATAGAGAGAAGGGAAAAGAAGGATGGTAGCTCATATAGAGGCTACAAGTTGTTCTTGAGTGAAGATGGATATGAAGTTGTAAAGGTTGACTGTGGCATAGCTAGTATTCCTCTCTTTAAGATAGACATCCCATTGTCCAGTGAGAGCATCTGGTTTAGTGCTGAGACAATCAGGATGGAACCTGATGACAAGGTTGAACTGGAAGAGATACTCAGACCACTGCACTTGCCTTCAGGTCAATATCTTGGTAGTAGAAAAATACTCAAGGTTCTTATGGTCTATAACAATGTCAATGGGATAGGCTGGACCTCCCAAATAGTGTCGCCAAATCTTGAAAGCTTTGAAGATGGCAAGAAATTTCTTGTTATGTGTATCATAGTTCAACTCCACTGTAGTAAAAGTGCGATAGTGAAAGGCAACTGGATGAACTTCATTTTCCTTGTTAACAATAGAGAGGATTGCAGTAAGAGCATAGTCTGAGGCATCAGTTTCTATAATAAGTTGAGCATTGGGAATCCAATGAGTAAGGATAGGTACAGAGGTAAATGCTTTCTTGAGAGAGTTGAAAGTATCTTGACAAGAGGAGTCGAACTTCCAAGGAATGTCCTTCTAGGTGAGGCATGTCAATGGAATGACAATGTCTGAGTAGTTGAAGATAAACTGGCAGTAAAAGTTTGCAAAACCTAAGAAAGATTAAATATCCTTAACTTTCTTGGATTCTGGCCAGTCTTGAATAATTTTTATTTTGTCGTCGGACATGGTAAGGCCAGAGAGAGAAAGGATATATTCCGAATACTCTATCAACTTGGAGTGAAATTTGCATTTCCCTGCTTTGGCATAAAGACTAGCCTTGCAGAGACACTTGAGTACTTCTTTTACATGCCAGTGATGCTAGGACATATTATTTGAGTAGATGAGTATATCATCCAAATAGATCACAACACAAACATCCAAAAGGTTGGAGAAAAAGTTGTTTATGAATCACTAGAAGGCTGCAGGAGCATTAGTAAGACCAAAAGGCATTATAGACTATTCAAATAATCTATAGCATGTTCTAAAAGCAGTCTTCCATTCATCACCATTGGCGATACAAACCAAATAGTAAACATGGCAAAGATCTATCTTTGAGTAGACCTGAGCTTTGCAAGGTGAGTTTAGTAGATTGGAAATGAGCAGAAGTGGATAGCAATTCTTCTTGGAGATGCAGTTAAGACCATGGAAGTCAACACAAAGATACAGTGAACTATCTTTTTTTTAATGAATAAGACCAGTGCACTGTGTAGAGATGAGGTTAGTCAAATAAAACCTGTGTTGAGATTTTCCTCAATGAATTTCTTCAGAGTCTCTTAGTCAGATGCTGACAAAGAGTATATAGGGCCAACCAGAGGTTGAGCACCCTCTTCCAGATTGATTTTGAGGTCATAAGGATGATGAGGAGGGAGAGTTTCAGCTTTAGTTTTGCTGAAAACATCAGCAAATTCATGATATTTGAAAGGAATGTTGGATAGATCAGGAGTTTCTGCAAGTTTTGCAGAGTTAGCCTGAATGTCCAAAGAATGAAGACAGAGTTTGAAATTGTTGGAGCCTGGAAGTTTTGATATGTGCAAGAAAGCTGCAGCACCAATGATAATAATGTTAGATCACTCGGAGTTAGATACAGAGGTCTCAGATGCAGGTATGGAAACCACGGAGTCTAATGATTGCAGAGTGGTGTCCAAAAAGGATGGAAATGCCAATGGTGTGTTGGCTATGACAAGAGAAGAAGCAAGATTTTCCTGCAAAGATGGATGGAAGTTTATCAACCTATTTACCTAGTTAATCAGCAGATTTTGTCAGGTGAGCCAGTTGTATCCAAGGACCAAAGCAGGAATAATCAAGCAGAGTGATATAGAAGTCTAGATTCATACAATCACTGGTGGAAAAAATTATGGGCAAGTTGGCAATTTCAGAAATGGTGCTATTTGATGAACCATCAAACAAGTGGAGAGCAACTGGAGGAGTTGTGGATGTTTTCAGGTGGTGAGTATTTACAAATTTAGAGTCTACAAAACAGTGAGTAGACCCAAAGTCAATGAGAGCTCAGAACGGGATTTTATTAAGGTGATCCTGACCAAGGATTAAGGGAGAAGTAAGAGAAACAAAGAGTGAATGAGGATCAAAAAGAGTAGATGCATTGAGTTGAATCAGACTCATTGCTGCACAGGGAAGTTCAACATGGCCCTTAGTCTGTGCAGAGTCCTGGGGGTTGCTCTCTATTTGTCCAAGGGTTTCTCAGAAGCAGCTGCCAGAGTATTGGCAGTTGCTGAAGTACCACAGCTCTTAGGAAAGACCATAGTCTGCTTCTTGGGACAAGAGTCCAGCTTGTGGTCTCCTACACCACAATAGAGGCATAGGTTGTTTTTGAGACACTTCTTGTACTCATCACTGGTCAACTTGTCATTGCTGGCCAGCTTGGAAAAGAGGTCCAACTGCAGAGTATTGGGTTGCTTCTTGGGAGTAGGGAATGAAAATGACTTAGAAAAAGAGCTCTTGGCAGATGAGGCCGCCAGAGATGAATTTGTCTTGTTCTGAGAGACCGTGGCAGGGCTGAAGATAGAAGCTTTTCCTTGCTTCCAAGAATGAGACTCAAGGGCTTCTTTTTCTACCTACCTTGCACAGTGGTATTTGTGGTCTCGTTTCTAGTAGTAGTGATTGATGGTCATTGCTAAAGCATACATATCCTGGAACAAGGTGGGTTTTTCTTATTCCCAGGTAGAGACAGGGTCCTGGATCTGATTGGAGAGCCCCTGGTAATAGCGATGGCACAGAACACTATTCCTCCAACCTAATTGAGAGGCATAACATATGAAGTCCACATTGTAAGTGGAAATCTTGTCGCTAGGCTTCATGCAGAGATTGTCCAGCATATTAGCTGCTTTATCAATAGGGTCTAAGAGACCAAAATGTCAACGTAACTCGTCCACAAATAGATTTCAGTTGGAGAGCCAGTCTTGAAGGATGCTCTGGTCTTCTTGGTTGAGGTCCACCTCAAACCAGTCCTGGGCTACTCCAGTGAGATAGGTCATTGCAATGTTAATTTTTGCAATGTCTGTGTTAAATTACACCAGATTAGCATGGAAATATAGATGGCATTAGAATAGGAAATTATTGAGCTTGTCAGGCTCAGTGCCACTGAAAGTGTCAGAGATGTGGGCTTTAGTTCCCCTAGTATTAGTATTGGAACCAGGAGTCTGATTAGAATTAAGAGTGTTAGCAAGTCAGCCAAGTACTTCAGCCAATTGTTCATTAGTATTATTGCTCTGATGGGGTTTGGACCATGAGCAAGTAGAAGATGTGGGTCTATTAGCTGTATTATTGTTATTACTAGGATTAGCAGGAGCATCCTCCCAATTAGGATCATTGTCCACAGAAATGATACTTGGGCTAGAAATAAGCAAAACTGTTCAGCTAGGTTGAATTGTACTGAAAGGAGACCTTGGAGATGAATGGCCTCTTTAGTGGATTCGTCTTGAGTATTGTGGTGCATTTGGCAGATAAGCCATCTGGTCACTGAAATACAAGATTGTGTTGAAGGGTGTCTCAAGCAGTGGGACTGGAGTTGAAGAATTATGGTGAGAGGAAGCTATTTGGACTTTGAAGTGTGAATTGTAAGGTTGAATTGCAGATAGAGCTATGACAAAGGATTTAACAGACAAAACTGCTCAGAAGTGACAGCAGACTTGGGAGTCTGATAATACTGTTAGGTATGGTTCATATCAGAATGAAAGTCTACAGAATGGACTCAGAGATGAGCAGACTTGTGGAATAACCTTGGCTTCAGCTTATATGCTGTGCTGTCTGTCTGTTGCATAGTTGTAACTTCATATAATGGGAAGAAGTCCAAGATGGAAGTGAGTACTGATTGGTGTGTTGCCATTGAATACTGGAGATTGAGTTCAATAAGAGTTATCTTTGCCGTTTATCAGACTAGCAAATTACAGTGTAACTACTAGTCTTATATACAAATAGATAGTATAGGAGATGCTCAGAGTTTCAGTGGTAAAGCCTCTATTACCCTGAGTGGATATTTCAGTATTGAGACACTGACAGGAGTAACTTTGTCATGAAAGACCAAGTTGAATAGGAGTATCTCCACTATAGAAGACAGAATACCCAGATGGTTGCAGTACCACCATAAGATGTATTGTAAGAAAGGTGGCCACTGTGGAAGGCAGGCTTGTATATTTTGGGAGATGATTTCACTGTAGGGATGTAATTTCTGGATGGGTGGACTTGTATATGACATCAGATATCAAAGCTAAGCTTGATATTACACACTTTTAGCATAACTAGTTCAGTAGCTGGTCTTTTCCTAATCTCTCAAGTCAAACCTTACAACTGAAGATACTAACTGATACTTACATTACCAGTCTTTCTCATTAGTGGCCTTCTCTTCTTTCCAGGCTCTTATATTTTATTATCATGCTTTAGTAATGGAGTTCATCAAAAAGCTCCTTATAGCTGAGGATTATTACTCCTAGAATTCCATCTTTTGGGTTAGCAGTAGACTTGTACCTGACTGGACCACTCAAGATAATGTTTTTGCTGCTTATTGCACTGCTATTTCTGATCCTGAGAGTGTTCCTTCTCAAGACACTGTATAAAATCTATTTGAATATCATACCTACCTCTTATCTTTATTTGATACTATATTTGTCTTATCTAGCTATGATGGTATCTTTCCTGAGGATTTAAATTAGTACTATTGCCATCCTTCTTTTCTTTCAGCTACTAGCTCCTCTTGTACCAAGAAGCTGACCAAGTTAGCTAAACAGGGATAAAAAGTGAGAGCTTTCTTATTTCCTAGTTATTTCTGTATTTCTTATCATACCATCAATGTAATGAGGATCACATCACTTTTTTCTCTCTTACCACTATCTTATATAGTAGTACCCAATAGAGAACTAGTAAATATATTATTCTCTTTTATTCTAAGTTCTCAAAGTAGTTTACAAGAACCAACTAATATCAGAAAACAACAAATGAATATTGAAGTTGATATACTCAGAGGTCAGTCAATATTGTCTAGCTCTAACAGTTGTTGATATACTCTAATATTTTATCTGTAGTATATACTGACAAATTTCAAGCATTAGCCAACTACCCTATATGGGCCAAACAAGTAGATAATGTAGAACTTCAGAGTTCTGATTCTACCCTCTCTTATGTAACTATAAGAGAAGAAATGAATAATACTACTAACATGGTGTCAGTAGTCAAGACACTTGATTTTCATGTTGTTAACACATGTACTCCTTAAGATCAGATAACACCAGCTATCCTTTATGCCAATGAATAATACATGGTTACTAACAACATAGTTACTTCTCAAGGCCCAGAACTATTGGTAATTTCTTACACTGTCAATCAACCTGCTGATCCACAGCTGTGGAACAGTAATTTTTGTCCAATTTCTATCTTTGGGATCAACAAATATCTAGAAGTTAATGTTAAAAACATCACATGCTCACTTCACAGAATTGTGACTCTTATAAGACAATGAAAACTGGAGGATAAAACAGTGGACAACATTTTTCAAATTGTAGAGTTTGGTTTTACAACATGAGATTTCTTCTCAGCAATCTATAAATTGGATTATAACAAACTAGTAGTAAGTAAAGACAAAACTTCTAGGCAAAGCATGTCTTTGCAGTTCAACAAGATGCACACTAACAATATGGTTTTCAATAAAGTATCTTTTGGCAAATTGACAAAAAAAAAAGAAAGCAGATATTTCAAGAATTTCCCTTCCAATTCCTTCTAGGCCTAGCAAAAGTATCTTGGCCAAATCTCAATTCTACAATAAAAATCCATCATCATCTTCAAATTCCAAACCTAATATCAAATCATATGCTCAAGCTTCCAAAAGTAATATCAGTAAAATAATCAAGATCAAAGAATTGTTTTCCAAACTTTCTTTTAATAAAGTTTTGGAAGTATATGAAGTCATCAACAAGTTAGGTATCAAAGGTAAACCAAAGTTCAATATAACAACTAAGAATCCCTTTTACAAACAGATCATTATCCTAATGGACATGAACAACACTGGAAGAATTATTATTCAAGCAAGCAAGCACATTAAAAATATTAACAGGTTGCTAAAAAGCATAAAATCAGAAATTGTCATAGATTATATTCAGTCAGACAAGAAAGACATTATTATTACTACTAACAAAGTAGTAGTGTCCTCTAATTTGAATATGGTGGAGAAATACATCAAGAACCTAAATTATATAGACTTAAGCAATATTATGAGCCCAAGGCTCCCACAATCAAAATATTACCTTAAGATCTTAGGTATTCCATACTTTGTAAAAGATACTAATTTTCCCATTATATCTAATATTATAGAAAGAGTAATTCAAAGCAATTATATCTTTAATAACTTGATTTTGACCTCACATCCCCAAGTTATCAAGACCTCCCTAAAATCCAACATGGTAGTAATATGGATTGATATTTGGGATTTACAGAATAGCTTGAAAGCAAAGTGCCTTATCAATAGATGCTTTAATGTAGGTCATTACATTATAACCATCAAAGAAATAAACATAAACCCTGGAGTATTGCAATACAAGAATTGCTGGAAATAAAGGCACATTACCCATACATGCTATATACATGAATCTAAATATCAGAAATGTAATGGACTGCATAAACTCAAACATTACAGAGATATGATATGGTGTTGCAAATCTAACTCCAAGACAAACCCTTCAAGACTCAAAACTCTAAAAGAAAAACTGTATAATCATGTCTTCAAAGATACTTATTACAAAGATGACTACTAGGCAGATAATACTAACTAACTGTCTCTTTTGGAAATATAGGTTTAACAAGGAATGGCATAACTGTTGTAGCAACCACTTGCCGGAATGGCACTTGTAGTATGCTTACTTCAGCAAAGCTTACAGAAGGCTATCTAGTAGTAGGGATTACAAGAGAACTCAACAAGGAGCCCTTACTGCATTGCTCCTCTATATATATTATTACATTGTGGTCTATACTATAACAATATTAACTGGCCCTTATGTTCATGCCTCTACCTCATGTCCTCTTACTAAGGCCACCATGCCATATACATGTGCCTTGATGTCATACTCTTAATCTCTGCTATACATGTGCATACCATGAGGAACTGTAGTCCCTTGATATCATCCCTAATCCTAACTCTAATCTAGACTCCTCTCAATCCTTCTAGACTATTAGTCCTTCTAGACCGTTCTAGACTCTGTCACATGACTTCTAGGTCATGTGCTCTTCCTCTGTTGTAGACTAATAATTATCTATTTATCTATGTCTAGCTAACCCTAACCCTAGCCAAAGTCTGTCCACACTCTTGTCTTATAACAATAACAAGAAGATATAGAAGCTTTGATAAATTAAAGCTAATTTAATTTGCTCAACTGTGGATGGAGTAAACAATAATTCTGAAATCTCTTAACCTTTTTTTACAGAATGTTTGTAAGAACAGAATACTCACTAATACAATTCTAGAAAATAACAGAAATTATGATATTTTATTTATTTAAGAACTACCTTGGTTAACCATTTATCAAATTCCAAGTTCTTTATCTGAAGAAGAGAAAAACATTGTTCATACTTCTTATCACTCACCTTGAATCATGTTTGCAAGGTCATTTATCAATAGTAATAATTATCTGAGAGTCATCATGTTATAACGGAGACCTCGAGGATGTAGCATGGACAAGGGTAAAGGGTATGATGTCAATGATTGGCTGCGCTGAAGTAGTATCAGTCAGCGCCTCATGTAGTAGGTGCTACAGCCTGACCTAGTCCTCACTGTTTCCTTCTCTCTTCGTTGTGTTCTTGTACTCATGTATATCTTGCTGTCTCTCTTCTTACTCGTATATATAGCGTAGCTAGATACCTGTATCTGTATGCTTTACCACTTAATATATATCCCTTAACTCCTCTCAAGTCTTTGCCTTAGTTGCAACCTGAGCTTTAGCTTAAGGTCGTTACACATCACTTATATTAATACCAAATTGATTAGCCTACAATTTTTGCTAAGAAAGTATATCTTTATATTATAACCCAAAACCCTTAGAGTTGGATTAAGAGGTAACCTTATATTGGGTAACACAAGAGAACTCGATAAAGAGCTCTTTACAAAATAGTCTACCTTATATACTTTTACAGATGGTCTATGCTAACTACTGTGCACTCTACCCTAAATGACCATATGTAAAAGATGAGGTCAACATGTGGTTTCTATGTTGTATAATGTCATTTTGTTCTAGAACCTTCTACTTCTTTCTCTTAAGTCTCATGATTAATGCTGTGACCACACCATCAGATGTGACTGATGTAACCAATCACTTCTAATCCTAACCCCAGAGCTCTAAAAATAGAAAAGATGAAAAATAAATCAAAAATAAAATGAAAATGAGGAAGAAAATAAAAAGACTAAGTCCACTTTCTGTCGTCTTGATACTTTAATCATTAAGATATCAATCTTATTTCCTTTTTTAATCACAGTATAATATGTTTTATTATTAATGTGTATTCAAACAAATAACAGAATGTCTTAAAGCATCTAAAAAATACTGAGATAAATTTAAATAATATTCTAGTTATAATAGAGAACTTTAATATTAGGGATGATAATTGGGACCTATTATATCCCTATTATTCAGTACATATGGACACATATTAAAAAGTAACTGATAGCTTTGGTTTATAAATATCAACTCCTATCAATTTAGTTTCCACTTGATACATGAATAATTCACAAAACTTTAACTCAGTATTAGATTCAATATTTCTTTAAGTAGAATCAGTGAAATTCAACAATCATGAAATTTCACCAGACCTTCAAAACCCATTGGATCATACCCCTTTATTATCATAAGGAAAAATTCTATTTAAGAAAAGAAAAGATCTATCATTAGAAACAGTGACAAAGAGAAATAACTCATCAACAAGCTTAGGAACAGGTTAGGCTTTATATAGACAACTAATATTACTAGCTGTGAAATGCTTGAAAGCATAACTCAAGAATTCACCACTATTATAAAAGACCTTTGAAACAAATTTTCAAAACTGGTCAACATCACTAAATGGTCTAAAGTATGGTGAAACAAGGAATGCAATAGAGATTTAGCTATATATCATATTTTCAGGCAAAGAAGTGACTGGATTCAGTATTAAAAAATGGTAAAATTGGCTAAAAAATTTATTTTCAACAACAAAATTTAAGAAATCACATTATCTAACAAGAGGCCATGAAACCTTATGAACTAGGTCAAAAATTACAAGTTGCCAGCTACAAAAGCCATCAAATTCAATGGCAGACTATGCAACAATTTGGAAAATTTGTAGCAAACATTACACTAGTCATACAATTGAACTCAAGATTGCTCCATCAAATTATGAGTTCTTGAGAAAATACCTTCATGTCAACAAATTCAATGGTTTTCATTCTCTAACACAGAACTCAAAGATGCTATCAATAATTCATCTATTTCTGGTTTGGATTACATTTCCTAGAGCCATTTTAAAGAGGTACTAAAAGACAATAAATACTGTTTTAATATTGTCAACATAGTAAACATATGTATCAACTTCAGCCACTGGCTAATGCATTTCAAAAAATTATTATCTATTATCATTCTGAAATTGAATAAACCTTTATACAACACATTAAAAGTCTTTTTCCCCATTCTCAACACACTAGGCAAAATAATTGAAAAAGCAATAAGCAAAAGATTGCAAGTCCATACTATTACATCAAATTTTGTCTATCCAAGTTAATTGGGAGGCATCAAGCAACATTCAACAATAGATGCTAACATCTTTTAACTTACCTTGTACAAACAGAGTGGGTAAAAGGTCTTTACAAGTATTCTTGTGTTTAATATAGTGCAATTTGTCAAGATCGTTGACAGTGGACTTTGTTTTTATTTTTCTCTTTTCACTTTATTTTATTTTCCTTTTCCTTTTTCTTTTATTTTCTATTTTTAGAACAACTCGGGTCTATCAGTCACGCTGTCACATCAGTCACAAGACTGGTCACGAGACTTGGGAGAATGGAGTAGAAGGTTCTGGAACAAAGTAACATCATATAGCAGGGACAACACATGCGGACCTCATGTTATACTCATGGTCATTTAGGGTAGGGTACACAGAAGCTAGCACGGACCATGGGTAATAGTATATAAGGTAGACTACTTTGTATTAGGAACTCTATCGAGTTCTCTTGTGTCACTCCTGTCACAAACTTCATTCAGCTTGTATCTCCACAACCAGTAGACCAATTTTCACAAACTAAGTTGTGCTGGAAAGCCCCAAATGAGAGCTATCCGCACATATGCGGGATGTACAAAAGCAACAACAAATGAC
>JAJOHK020000545.1:0-23700 GCA_022457215.2 Leucocoprinus gongylophorus | reverse complement strand
GAATCTCTCCATTAGTTGACCCCAATACCTTGGAACAAAATGGCAGCTGTTAGATAGTATTATCTGATTTTCATCACGGATAATGCCTAATCTCCATCTCCGGAGCAGATATTGGTCAGCTCTCATTTAATCTGTATTCAATCTGCACAATATCTTCTGGTGTGGATCAACAGGCTCCAATTCATGGTCAATCACTCTGTGACTGATTATATACCACATTTTTTTTCTTATTTGTGTAGTTTTTTCTAACTCTTCCTTCTTTCAAGTATGAACTGCATGTCATGGTATGCTTGAACCCTTATATTTTATTTTTGTTTTATTTAATTTTAATTTAATTTCTTTTTTGGTCAATGAAGAGGCATATCACATGATATGACATCATAATTTTAGAATATAGTAGAAGAGACTAGAATAATGATATCAGGATGTATATCTACAACATGTTATTCTTATAGTATACATATAGTAGACTTATAGATAATATATAGTTTAGCATAGGACTTGTAATAGTAGCATATTAGATAACACAAGAAAACTTAATGAAGTTCTAAGTACAAGACTGTCTACTTTATATATACTAGACTACTAGTCTGTGCTACACTTCCATTAGCCTATCCTAAAGAGCTATGCATTATTCTTAAGGATGATATATATAGAACATACTATACTTGTTCTGGAATCTTTTACAATGTTCTTTGTAACATATGATCTTGTGACTTGTGACTGTGACATATGTGTCACAGTCATGTGTAATGTCACACTAAGCCTTAATCCTAAGTCTTATATAAGAAAATAAAAAATAAAAATGAGAAAGAGTCTACTATCTTCAATTCTGACAAGAAACTTTTTCTCCTTGTTGAGTTCTCTTGTGATCCTTACAAGACTTTTTATGATATAAGACCACTTAGTAACCTATTGACCATTTAAATTAGTAGTTGTCACAATACTGTACTTAACAGCTAGATATTGAATTAAAAGAGCTATTACTAGATAAAAGAATATCAAGAAGTTATATTTCATAACTAATAAAAATTTTTATTGCAAGCATTACAATATCTACCATCAGAGTGATCAAGCTTTCTACTACTATTTATTTAGTAATATATCAAGTATGTTGTACTTTTGAATATCAAAGCAATAGGCAGTATACTCAGTGGTAATACTTAGAGCTCAGTCTGTCCAAATTGGCAGAATTGAACTTAGATGTTTTTTCATTTCTCTTTTATTTTCTATTTTCTCTTTTTTCTTTTATTATTGAAACTTAAGCAAGAGAGGTGATATAATATCATACATGACAGTTACATCTATTATAGAGGATGATGAAGACATGACTTATATTACAAGTTGGTCACATCTATTACTGTCACTGTCATAGGTCACATGAAAAGATTGTAATAGAGATTTAAAGCAAATAATGTTATAGTGACATATATAAAAGAACTTGTTCTTTTGATTCTAATACTACTACACAAGCCCATAGAGTTTCTTTTTCTTGCAGAATGCCAAACACCACTGCTGTCAAGTTCACAAATGGTGGACTTGGCTTTTCTCTATTTTATTTTTCATTTTTATTTTCATACTGTTTTATTTTTCTATTTTTATATTTTTAGAACAACTAGAGTTAAGGTTGATCGGTCATGCTGTCACATTAGTCACAACCTGATGGTGTAGTCACAAGACAGATCATGAGACTGGAGAGAATTTAGTAGAAGATTCGAGAACAAATGATGTCATACAATATGGACACTACATGTTGACCTCATGGGCTACACATGGTTGTTTAGGGTAGGGTGCACAGTAGTTAGCACAAACTATCTGTAGAGCTATATAAGGCAGACTAGTTTGTAGAAGAGTTCTCTATCGAGTTCTCTTGTGTTTCTCTAATACAAGAGTTGTTCTTATTTCCAACCCTAAGGAATAAGTTCATAACAACTACTGTCAGAATTAAAGATGATAAACTTTATTTATTTTCAATTTTCTTTTTTTTTCTTTTTCTTTTAGTTTATTTTATTTTGGGAATCAGGGTTAGGGGTTAGCATGATGTCATATGTCACAGGTCACATGAAAGTTGATAGAACGTTCTAAAAGGATGATATCATACAGCATATTTAATACATGTTGATGTTAAGACAAACACATTGTTGTAGCAACCACTTATCATAAAGACAAATGATTATACAAGAGTCCTATATATACAGAGTACACATGGTTTGTACTACATCCTTATATCCATCTTATTTCTTACTCAAGGCCACCATATTGTATACATGTGCCCTGATGTCATCTTTCAGATCCTTCTACTATGTTCTAGGTCTATGATGTCACATCATGTGACATGTCATGTGACTGCAGTGTTACATGCCTTCTTCATTATTCAAAATAAAAATAAAAAGAAAAGAAAAGAAAAAGAAAATTAATATAAAATCAGAAAAAAAAAATAAAAGAAAAATAAAAATTGTTAGTGTTTCAGCAACCCATAACACACATGGTTATTTAAAGTAGGCTAAAGTAGTAGAGCATGGACCATGGGCTTTTAGTATATAAGATAGATAATCTTGTATAGAGTTCTTTATTGAGTTCTCCTGTGTTAACCCTAATATAAGGTTCTTTCTTTTGATTCACTTTAAATGTTTTAATTTTATAATATTAGAACTTGATTCCACTTTCTGGAACTACTCAACACTGAGCCTTCTCTATACTTACTCTCTTATCATCTTTAACCAAGGAACAACTTATTCTTTAGTCAAGAAGAATCACTATATCCTAGGCATAAGAGGCATACTAGTTAGATAGGAGAAACCTGACTGTTTTGTTGTACCAAAGTTGTTGCAATTTAAAACTTATAGAGTGGAGTCAAGAAAAAAACCTTATATTAGGGTTAACATAGGAGAACTCAATAGAGAACTCTATACAAGATTGTTTACCTTATATACTAGAAGCCCATAGTTCATGCTCTACTACTTTAGCCTACTTTAAATAACTATATGTTTATCTTAACATCAACATGTGTTAAACATACTGTATAATATCATTCTTCTAGAACCTTCTACCAACTTTCATGTGACCTGTGATCTGTGACATGAGACATCATGCTAACCCCTAACCCTGATTCCCAAAATAAACTAAAATAAAATAAAATAAAAATAAGTAAAGTCCACTACTTTCAACTCTAACAAAAGCCTACTGGTGTAGTAGGATATACTACCTTGTGTGGACATTGTTAGCTAGTATTTTCAAGTGGAAGCCTTATGCTGTGGTACTCCCTTATAACCCATTCATGTAGGGGAATAACAGTGATCTCTCAAATCCTATCTAGCTTAGAAATTCTTGTTATAACTTAGACTTATATGTTAAGTGAAAGATACACTCTTGTATTGAGTAATACAAGAGAACTCAATAGAGTTCCTAAGTACAAGATATCTATCTTATATACAAACTACTGATGGATCTGTACTACACTTCTTTAGCTCTACCATAATGACTATATATTTACCTCAAGGTCGACATGTATTAACTATGCTATATAATATCATTGTTGCTAGAACTTTCTATGTTGTTCCATTGTGTCACATGAGAATGTGACTGTGACTGTGATCTGTGATGTTACCTTTTGTCTTTTAAAAGAAAAATAAAATGAAACCTAGTCTATTATTCACAACTCTGACAATTCTCTCTTTTAAGATATTATTTTATCAAATCTAATTAGAGCAGATATAGATGAATTATTACACTTTGAGATAATGGTCTTGAACTCTTCTTTTAAAAAAGAGTCTTACTCCATTATCAGTTTAGTTTGAATTTCTTCTAAAATGTTGATATTAATTTGATAATTTTGACAGAGTTGAAAGATTGATAAAGTGCTTGTTAGAGTTTATTGAGTCTGATATATGGTCAACCATTAAACCTTAGTACTTCAATGGTAGGCAATTTTTGTTTTCTGACCCAGTTCATAAGGTCCCAAGATCTTTGATTCTTGGATGCAATTTCTTGAATTTTGTTTTCTTAACTGTATGCTTGAACATCTTTTATTCCTCTATTTGTTTAGAAGCTCTGTAATCTAATAGATTTGCCTGCAATTCTTTGTTCCACCAATCCTTAAAGTGTCTTGTGATTTTTACTTATTTCAAATATTTTTGCTATATATAATTCAAAATTCTTGCAAACTCTTGAATAGCTAACTTGAGTAATTCTTTTTTTGTTAAGTGAAGAGTGTTGATTTTCTTGATGTTTTTTATGATGTTAGAGGTAAACTTTATTTCTCTTCACTGTTTCTGCTAATGGTGCATCTGATGTCTTGTAAAAACTCTTCAATGATCTGAATATCAACCACAAGAGGAGTGTTATGAATCAAAGTTCTTAAGGTTGGACAATGAAATAACCTTGTATAGGGTTTACACAAGAGAACTCAATGGAAAACTCTGTACAGAATAATCTGCCTTTATATACTGAATTCTTATGGTCTGTGCTAGCTACTTCTAGCTTACTCTAAACAGCCATGTGTTAGCCATGAGGTTTTCATGTGGTATGATATCATCCTTCTAGGACCCTCTCTGTATCACATGACCTATATCATCACTAATCCTAACTCTTTATACTAAAAATAGAACAAAGGGAAAATAAAATTGGAAAGAAGATAGGAAAAAGGAAAAGAAATGAAAAGAAACTAAGTCCACTTTCTGTGATCCTGACAAGGAGCATAATCCAATAGATATTGTAAATCTGGAAGAATTAAATAATTGTCAAGTTCTAAAAAGTTGGATCTGAGGAGCATCAAGTTAATGACAGAGTTTGAATCATTGTTGTTATCTGAATATCTGGTAGGAACAGAGTTAGAAGGATGTGAAAATGAAAAATTGAAAGAATCTGCATTTTCTAGAAGTAAATCACTATGTACTGAATGAAATAAATATTCAGAATCCCAATCTCTATCTCTAATATTAAAATCACTGGTCATGACTATAACATTTGGAATGTTAACTTCAGTATTTTTAAGATACTTTAAAGTAGACTGGTTAGAATCAGAGTAAATATTAAGTAAAAAGAGAATATTGCTGTTGTTGAAAAGAGAGAGGCAGCAAATATCCCTATGATTAAATATCTCTTTTCAGAAGGAAAAACATAAATTGATCAGATGGATGTTGATATATGAAATGATATAAGAATAATCATTGTTGTTCAATAGGTTTCTGGAAAAGATAATCCAATTTAGATGGTTGGGAGCTTCTACAATCTTTTCTTCTTCTTCACTCGATGAACTGGGAATGGAACAAATAATTGACTATAGTAGTCCTTGAATAAAAATAATATTGAAATTTTTATTTGTTTCCAAAATTGTATTTGTTAAGATTTTATTCTTTTGAACATTCTGCAAAAAAAGCTTGATGTTTTTGATAATTATGCTTGAGCCCTACTTACAACTGAGTGAATTGAATTCTTTCTGATTTCACAGATTCCCTAGTACTTTTTTGTATGCTATTTTCTATTGAATTGGTTTTTCCGGAACAAACATTGATTTGAGTTAACTTGGTGATATCCTTTGCAATTCAAACACTTGAATGAATATGGACAAAGTTCACCTTATTTTGTCTCAAGATAAGGAGAGTTGGTTTTGAAGTTTGCCTTACAATATCAGACAAAGTAATAATGATGTTTAATCTTGTGAGGTCTGTTTACATTTGATCTATTTAGATTCTTGAGCTCTGTATACAAAGATGGTATGTCCCTATTTCCAGCAGTTCTTGTATTGGAAGATACCAGGATTCATGTTGGCTTTATAAATGGTGGCAATGTGACTTCCTACATTAAAACAATGGTTAATAAGGGTCTTAGCTGATAACCTATTTTGAAAGTCCTAGATATCAATCCAAATAATAGTCATATCCAACTTGAGGGACACTTTGATAATATGAGGCTAAGAAGCAATGTGAATGTTTTCAAAGGCATGAGTAGATTTGATTATAAATTCAACCACTTCTAAATTAATAGCTGTATTAGTACCTTCTATAAAGTAGGAAATTTATAAAATCTTCAAATAAGATTTTGACTGGGATAGATAAGCAGTTTGGATGTCACTGATGTCTACAGTTTGTATATTCTTGATGTAGTTTTCCACTGTATTTATGTCTGATTAAGATGATACTTTGTTGGTTATAGTGATGAGACCTTGATGATTATTGTAAATGTAGTTAACATAGGTATCCAATTTGATACTCTTAAGTAATCTGTTATTAGCAATATAGTTATCTGAAGATTCTATGAATTTTTTGATGTTATCACTGCTCATAGAAACAATGACTTGTTTACACAAGGTACTCTTTGTGGTTATGCTAATATGTGGTTTGGGTTTATTGGTATTGTTGATTTTTTTTGATACTTTTGATCTTCTTATCTCATTGTTTTGGGAAGTTTTCCTTAAGTTTGAAAATGTCTTTGGTATTTCCAGCTGAAGCTTGAGTATATGAACAATTAGGTCTTGTGACCTTCTAGTTTTGTAAAGGTTTGTTGTATTTGCTATAGAATTTCAATTTAACTAGCTCTTTCTTAGATGGTCTAGAGAGAACTAGAGGAGAAGAAAGCAAATTGGAGAAATCAACAGAATTTGATGTTACAGGTTTGTTTTTCTTGTTGTTGGGTTCATTGGTCAAAGGAGTTTGAACAAAATTCTCTGTTATCTTGATTTGGAAGGTTTTATTATTCTCTCCAATTTTAAAAGTGTCCCAACTACTTTCAAAAATAGCTGAGACAAGTGTGTAAGTTGTTTGCCCAAAATCTTCCAAACATAGTATATTATCCTCTCTATTATTTTTGAAAGGGTGGTTTTTAATAAAATTGGTAATATGACTCAAGAATAACTTGATATTGTCTATGTCTGTATCTTTCAATTCTTTAGTTCCAAAAATTGAGATTAGACTTGTTTTACCATTCTATGAATTTTGATTGGTTGGTTGGTTGTTGGAATAAAAAAGTAGAGTAGACTTGAACCCACAAGATTAATCTGTGTTAGCTATATTATTGTTTATATTGTTTACATGTATAAAAGACATGTTATTATTACTCTTTGTCTTTCCAAAGTTATTGTTTCTCCCCTCTTTATGAGTAGCATAGGACAGTTGAAACAGTTTTTGTTCAGTCTGGCCTGTCCATGTAGTGTCTTCACTCTAAGCCTTTATTCTATCTATATATAGGACCAAAGAAAGGTTGGAATAAGTTGATAACACTCTTGAAGAGTTTGAACTCAATGCAATGGACCTTCCTCTTAGTTTGTCCATGTTAATGTCTTCTGAAGTAATACAATCCTTTTTTGAAGTAGATATAGCTGATATAAAGAAAAAAATGTATTTATTTGCAATTTCTCTATTATGCATTACCATACAAGATGGTATTATGAAAGAGAGAAGTGGTGCTGACTATTCTATTTGTTATTCAAGAAGGAAAAAAACAAAGAAATATAAATATAAAATTAAAGAAAATGGAATAAAATAAATAAATACCTACTAACCATCTGCATTTCCAATTGCCTTCAGTGTAGATCAAATCTTTCTATTCTACCTTAAACATTTTTGCTAGAATTCTTGACAACTTTATGGATTTCAACTCTTACATCTAAAAACCATTAAGATCCAGTGTAACTTGCTTACAGTCTCTATTTCTAGGTAACTATCTTAGGTAGAGTACTAAGTATATAAATGAGTAATTACACTATAAACTTTCATTTTAAATATTAACCAAAACTAACACTAACTTCTGATATTAGTAATAATATACCTTACCACTTTTCAGTGGACTTGCTACCTACAAGACTCATGACTAAAACTTCTAAAATATATGACTAGTATAACTAGTAGAGGCATAGCATATAAGCTGAAGCCAAAGATTAGGTTATTTGACATCTATATTCTACATTCTGGATAACTTTACTTACTACAGATCTTATATAATAGTGGTTATGATAGTACTCATATTAATATTTATCCTCTAGGCAAACTTAGTTTTTCTTTCATCTCTTTTAGCTTCTTCTTTTGAGTATTCTATCTTAAACCTTTCATTGTTCTATCCATTCAGCAACTTTGTTGTATATTTCCTAATAAATCTCTTTTATCAGATCTTCTTTCAAGTGCTTATGAAAACTCAATCCTTTTAGCTTTCTCCTCTTTATATTCTTTTTCAAATTCTTCTACTCTTTATTTTGTATTTTCTGGGTCTTATAATTTTTCCCATATGTTATTTTCTACCATATAGCCCTTTTACTGCACTAATTATTTTTGGTTTTCTCTTTATATATACTTTTATTTTCTCTATCTTATACTCATTTACTTTCTCAATTTCTATTAGATAAGATGGAATTTTTTTTTCTCCACTAGATCCTTGTACATTACCATTCTATTCATATTTACTACTAAATAAATTCTCAAATACTCTAGTAGCTCAAATAACACTGATACTACACTTACTAGTACAATTTTATTCTTATATTGTATTTCACTAGCTCTTTCCAATTTCTGTCTATATACTTCTTCACTCCTTCTTGTGACTTTTTTAGTGGTGACTATACCTCTTTATTTCTTGATTTTATCTTTCTCATAAATTCTTTTGTCTTAGCATGCTTCTTCTTCTTTTTGATCTCAAAGCCCATTCTTGGCTTCTACTCATAGTTTATAACAAATAGCAATGCCTTTGTAGTTGTGTGTACTTCTATTCTTAAGTACTGCTCTAGCTCTTTGTTTATCTGTCTGAGAGTAGAAAGCAATGTATAGCTTTGTTTCAATGTCCAATATCTCATTCAATTCTTTCATTAATCCTGCTGCAAAATTTGAGCCTCTGTCTGGTATTACACTTTCTGGCAGCATATATAAGCTCTATACATAGTTCATAAAGAACCTTACCTTACTAGGTCTTCTACTAACATTTTTCTATTGTCACAATAAAATGCAACATTTTTGATAGTTTATTACATACTGACAGTATATAATTATAATCTTAACACCATGGTAACTTTGTAACCAAGTCCACTGTGAGATATCATCAAGGTTTTCCTAACACAACATTATGCAAAAATTTTCCTTCTGGTATCTCTGTCCTATTTTTCATCTTCTGACATACTTTCCTACATATTTATTTATCTTGTCCTTCCTGGCTACCAGTAGATTCTAGTTACCAATTCCACTGTCTTCCACTACCCCCCATGTCTGAATATTAGTGTATTATAGTGTAGTTTAACAATTTCCAGTCTCAAACTATTATATCTTGCAACATAAACCTTTAATTACAATTATTTCTCCAACTGTCATTATCTCTCAACAATTTTATTTACTCCTACTTTACTTCTCCCTTCAGCTGCTTTAATTACTTTATCATCTCTTTCTTCTGTTTTTATATTTTCCATTTTACTCCTTCAATCAATAGCTGCCCCTTTTCCACTATTTCTGCTTTAAACTATTTCTTCTTCAATAATACTTGATTTTCATTATGCTTCTACTCATTCTGCCCAATCTACCCTTCTTCTCAAAATATCTGCTTGTCCTATACTTTTACCAGCTACATACTTTAAAGCAAAATTGAGTCTTAATATATTAATGCTTATTTATCTTGTCAATTCAATTTTTGAACTTTTATAAAAGATTCCAAATTCTTGTGGTCAGTCCATATTTCAAATTTACTCTTGGCTTCTTTCAAGAAATTTTTTAATGTCTCCAAGCATTTTACTATTGCCAAAATTTCCTTATTATAAATATTATAATTTTTTTAAATTTGTTAATGACTTTGATATAAAGATAACTAGCCTCCACTTCTCATCCTCACATTTTATTGACAGTATTTTTTCTTTGGCAAAGCTTGATACATCTGCTTCTACTCTTAACTTCTTATGAAAATCTGGTGTTACTCAGACTGTATTCTTTGTAAGCCTCTTCTTTAACCCTCCAAACACCTTTTCCTGCTCTTCTCCCCAGTTTTATTTTTGGTTTTTCTAGACTATTGTATACAATAGTTTTGCAATCTTTGGTTTTGTAATCTTTACATAGTGTTATAACTTAAGACTTTAAAGAGTAATCAAAAGAATCTTATATAGGATTTACACAAGAGAACTTGGTAGAGTTCCTAATACAAATGTGTCTACTTTATATACCTCTGGTGCATAGTCTGTATACCCTTACATCTAGCCTATCCTAAATGTTATGAGTTATGTAGATAAGAGTTATTATCTCATATAATGTATAACATTACTCTTTTGATATATCACATAATATTTCAACTATGACTGTGACTGTTGTGACAGTTATGTGTGATGTCACATTGTTCCTCTTTTACTAAGTCCAAAATAAGAAAATAAAAGAAGAGAGATAGAAGAATTGAAATAAAAGATAAGAAAGACTTAAGAGAAGAGAAACAAAAAAGAAACAAGTCTACTGTCTTTGAATCTGACAACCTCTTGCATATAGCAAAGTTCCAGTATAATAACTATGTCCATACATCCACTAATCAATGTCTATTCCTCTTAAATGCAAGTTATTTGTCTCAGATAGGCTTTGAACTATACTATTAAGGTTCCAAGATAGAAAATACTACTAGGTTTACAGAATGAATGAAGGCAGCACTAAAAGAATTGAAGTCAGTGATCTAAAAGTCATAGGAGAACATCACTTTATACTACAACTAAAGATAGACCTATTAGGGCAACTGGACAGAAGAGTAAAGCACTTCAAATCTCTAGAAAATTCTAAGTCTATTGTCCAAGAAATACTAAACTATACACTCACCTCCAAAAAATCCTAAGAGAATAGAATGGGAATTTCTGAAAGTGATGACTACTCTATTGTTATAATTGAAGATTTATAGAGTGAAGTCAACAAAAGAACCTTGTATTAAAGTTAACATAAGAAAACTTGATGGAATTCTTAATACAAAGTTGTCTACCTTATATATACTAGACTAATGGTCTGTATTACAGTAAACCTAGCCTACTCTAAAGACCATGTATATTATATACTATTGATATATAGAATAATATTATTGTTTCCAGAACTTTCTATATTCTTTTATGATATGTGATTGTGTGATAGCATCATGTGACATGTGACTATCCTTGTGACAGTTTGTGACATTCACATGTAATATCGTGCTAAACTCTGATCCTAAGTTCAAATTAAGAAAATAAATGAAATAAATAAAGTCTACTGTCTTCAACTCTAATATTTATATAATAATAGGTCTATTCTAATATGTCAGAATTCTGTTTACATACTCAATAAATGATGATACTTACATGATTAGAAATAGTTCAAAATAGAGAGACTAAATTGGGAAAGTGCTAGAGTACTTAGCAAGTGCTTCCAAAGTATGTAAAATTAGATGAGTAGATAAGTAAATGATATTAGCTGTTATGACTTAAGCCCTATAGGATGAAGACAAAAGACAACTCTTGTATTAAAGTACATAAGAGAACTCAATAGAGTTTCTTCTACAAGTTGGTCTACTTTATATACTTTTCCATCATGGTCTGTGCTAAGCTATTTCTAATCTACCCTAAAGGCCATGTGGTAATTGTAAGGCCAATATGCAGTTACCATACTATATGACATCATTTTGTTCTGGAACCTTATATACTCTTTTCTCTATTACCTGATCTGTGACTATGTCATGTGACTTGTGATGGTGTTACACTTTCTTTTCTTCATTCTTTTCTATATAAGATAAAATAAAATAATAAAATAAAATAAAAGGAAAATGAAATAAAATCCAAGTCTATCATTCTTAATTCTGACACTAGCAGACTTTGAAAGACTATAGAGCATTGTGAAAGAGCAAGGAAGTACTGAAAAACGGAGTTAAACAACATATTCAAATAAGTTAGAAGTATTGGTATATAGGTTGAAGGAATCCAGAGTACAGAAAAGGGGATAAGCAAATAAGTACAGATATGGGAAAGGATTATAGAACATGGGTTAGCCAAAAACATAGAAGAAAAAAGTCTCAGGCAAGCTAGTCCCCTTACAAGACCTTTGCACTAGTCTTTTAGTTTAGTAACAATTCATACCACCTAGTTTTAACTAAACTATTATATTGGCATCTCAAGATCTATATAGTAGAGAAGCAAGTAAGGCTTATATATTAAGATTATAGAAAGTGGACTTAGTTTTTCCTTATTTTTTTATTTTTATTTTTATTTCTTTTGATTTATTTTCATCTTTCCATTTTTAGAACTCTAGGGTTAGGGTTAGAAGTAATTGGTCATACTGTCACATCAGTCACATCAGATGGTGTGGTCACAACATTGATCATGAGACTTAAGAGAAAAAAGTAAAAGATTCTAGAACAAAGTGACATTATACAATATGAACACCATATGTTGGCCTTATGCTTTACACATGGTCATTTAGGATAGAGTGTACAATAGCTAGTATGGACCATTTATAAGGAGTATATAAGATAGACTATTTTGTAAAGAGCTCTCTATTGAGTTCTCTTGTATTGGGTTAATACAAGAGAATTGATAGAGAACTCTATACAGGATTGTCTACCTTATTGGTCTGTACTTTACTACATTAGCCTATCTTAAATAACTATGTGTTTACTTTAAAGTCAACATGTATTAAACATATTGTATATTATTATTCCTTCTAGAACTATCTACTATTATGATCACAAGACCTTGGAGTGAGTCAAGTAAAGGTTAATACAAGAGAACTCAATAGAGAACTGTGTATAAGATTGTCTACCTTATATACTAATGACTGATGGTTCATGCTCTACTACTTTAGCCTATTCTAAATAACCATATGTCTGCTTTAAGGTCAATATATGTTAAACATGTTGTATAATGTTATTTTTTCAGAATATTTCACTAACTTTTATTATGACATGTAATCATATAACCATAACAGTAATAGTATCATATGATTTGTAACAGATATGTAATATATAACATCATATCAACCCCTATTACTTAATAAAAAGAAATATGAAATAAAATTGAAAATTAAAATTAAAATTAAAAAATAAAATAAAATGAAGTCTATTATTTTTAATTCTGATATTTATTGCTTTTTATTGTGATACATGATTGTGTAATAATGTAACTATAATAGTATTGTGTGACAGTGTCTGATATATGATACTAAGTCATGTCATGTGACATTTTGTGACAGTGACATCACATGTCACACTAAACCCTAATCCTAAGTCTTAAAATAAAAAATAAAAGGAAAATAAAAATAAGAGAGAAAAATAAAAATTATTAAGTTCATTGTCTTCAACTCTGACAATAGTCTACTAACTGAAGCTTTTACTATCACTGAGAAAACTATACCTATTATTCAATATCATTAAGTTAACTATTATATCTATAAATTCTATATCAAGTAAATATCCAAAGCTCCTCCAGACCTTATTCTCATGAATATACAAGAAGAGTGAGAAGTCAAGGAGATTCTAGATAGCTATTGGCATCATATAAAGTTTCAGTATCTTATCAAATAAAAGAACTTTGATCTAGAAAAGAATTCTTAGGAATATATCTTGGAGATATTCATTCTAAACAGAGTGGCAGATTTTCACTAACTGGATCATAAAGCCCTACAATTCATTAGGGCTGCTAAGTTTCTGGCCATTAAGTTTTGAATTATTCTTATTGCTTTAAGTTGCAATAATTTAAGAGAAAGAGTAGATATAAAGAAATCTGCCCTTTCACCTCCAACATCACTGCCAAAGCCTATAGGATTTCAGATCTTGGACTAAATACTGCTAACAAAGCCTATAATATCTGCTCCCTTAACCTGAGACTAAGCAATACCATCAAAGTCTATAGTATTTGTTCTCTTAATCTTGCTACTTTCTACTACTGATCTCTAAGTTTAATCTTCTATGTATTGTTAATAGTAACCTCCCTTCCTTTCCAGGCTGATATTCTAGATGTTTCCATCAGAAATATCTCTGGTCATACTATTTTCATTATTCTTCCTCAAGTAAGCTAATTTGGGAGATTAGAATATATCTCTTCACTATATAGGATGTTTGTTGTTTCTAGGAATCTTATTCTGTTCTCTTAAGTTCTTTTGGAGATAAGCAGTGTATTTATAGTATTATGTCAATGAAACTTAGATTCTCCTAGAGATTTTGAAAATTCTATAGACTTCACTTATTATAATTCAAATCTTTTAGAGTTAGAACATGAAAGGCTACTTGTATTAGGTTAACACAAGAGAACTTGATAGAGTTCCTAAATGTAATATATCCCACTTATATATGCTAGACTGATGGTTCATATTACATAAAATCCAACTTATCCTAAAGGTTATGCATATTACATGTTGTTAATCTATAGTATGATATTATTGTTCTAGAATCTTTTATGTTTTTCTACAACATATGATTATGTAACTATGACTATAATGTTATAAGATGAGTGTGTGGACAGACTTTGGCTAGGGTTAGGGTTAGCCAGACATAGATAAGTAATTAATTATTAGTCTACAACAGAGAAAGAGCATGTGACTTGGAAGTCATATAATAGAAGCTGGAATAGTCTAGAGCGGTCTAGAAGGATTAAGAGGAGTCTAGATAGTAGTTAGGGTTAGGAGTGACATCAAGGGACAATGGTTCCTCATGGTGTACACATGGTGCACACATGTACAATGGAGATTAAAGAGTATGACATCAGGGCACATGTATATAGCATAGTAGCCTTATGGTGGATGAGTAATAAAACATGAGGACAATGCATGGACATTAGGGCAGGTAGATATTGTTGTAGCATGGATCACATTGTATTTATATAAATAGAGGAGCAATGTAGTGAGGGCTTCTTGTTGAGTTCTCTTGTAATCCCTACTACTAGATAGCCTACTGAGAGCTTTGCTGAAGTCAGCATATTACAAGTGCTATTCCGGCAAGTGGTTGCTACAACATATAACATGTGATGTCTTGCTAAACCCTAACCCTAGATTCTAAAATAAAAATGAGAAAGAAATTGGAAATAAATAGAGTTTATATTCTTTAACTCTGATACTACTAGTCATTCTAACAGTTGTTACCTTTAAAGAACCTTATTCTGCTTCCTTAGATTCTTTTCAGAGATAATTCATGTATTGGATAGTTATGAGCAATTATTTCTAGAGGTTAAAGTATCAGAATTAAAGATAGTAGAAGTAGACTTATTTTATGATTATTTCTCATTTTTATTTGATTTTAATTTTCTAATTTTCTCTATTAGGATAAATTTAAGGGATGATGACATGATGTTATAGTCATGGTCACATCATCATATAATACAGAGAAGGTTCTGGAATGAGTAATATAGTTACTACATATCAACCTTAAAAACTACATTACACATAGTCTTTAAAGCAGGTTAAATATAGCTGAACAGAAACTATTAGCTTAGTATAGAAGATAGACAAATTTTACTAAGAACTCCATATAAGGTTCCTTTTTTGCTCTAACCCTTTGAGCTTAAGTTATAACATAAAGTACACCTTTGCTGTAGTCACCTTAATAGTATTCATGCTATCTACTAAGTCTGTAAATATTGATAGCATTATACTATCCTCTCCTTCCCATCCATTTCAGACAAAAAAAGCACTAGAAAAGTCTATAAAGACTTTGACAGTCTATTGAAACACTTTCTCAATTGAATCTTTAAAAATTTCTACACTTCTTTTATTTCTGTTCTAAACAGGCAATATATTTTCCATTCTTCAGCAAAAATTGTTCTCTGAGATCTATAACATGATTCTAGACTCTTTTCATCAACAATTTGCTTTTTGAATATTTTAAACTACTTATTGAACATTCTAGAAACTAATTTCTGTATACTTTTGACCTTCTTTTCTTTTACTTTCTCTTTATTTTATTTTATTCTTTACAACAGCTCAATTGTTCCTCTCTTGTTAGTTTTGGAACTAAAATTCTTCTTCTCTTCTTCAACTTGTTTTTTGGTTTTTTTATTTCTTCTTTGATATTATTCTTCCATCCATGTCATAATAACCACAAAGTTAAGACAACTTAAGACTGAGACTCAAGTAGTAACCTTAAAATAGCTTCATGTCACATCCTGACCTAGTCACATCAAATGGATAACACTTCTTAACCTATCCACACTTCTAAATCTCTTCTGATATCAATCATCTCTCTCTATTCTACTCAGAAATCCTTGCTAGACTTCCTGATAACTCCATAGATCTCCATCCCAATATATAAGGACTATCCAAGCCTAGGGTAACTTGCTTACAATCTCCATTCTTAAATAAATACTTTAGGTAAAGTTATTCTGTAAAACTTTTATTTTAAAAATCAACTAAAACTGACACTATCTTGTGGTATTGGCAATAATACATCTTATCATCTTCCAGTAGACTTATTATCCACAAATCCTTCCAAGTAGCTCTTCCAAAATATGTGACTGGTACAACTAGTAAAGATGTAGTATATAAGCTGAAGTCAAAGATTGTTTTGATATCTGTGTTTGACATAGTCAGATAATACTTGCTTATTTATTTTACTTTCAAGAACTTGCTAATAGGTCACAGATAACAAGGTGTGAACTATATCTAACTGTCACAGACTTCATTCAGCTTGTATTTCTACAACCAGTAAACTGATTTTCACAAACTAAGATGTGCTGGAAAGCCTCAAATAAGGGCTATCTACATATGTGTGGGATGCACAGAAGTGACAACAAATAACTGAGATATCAGGCTATCAGTAGCTGTAAAAGCTTTGTCTACTAATATCTCATAAACAGCTGAATGGATTTGCATGATTAAACTTGTGTTGAAAAGTACTTATCAATATTTTCCCAACAAATCTCTTTGAGATAAGTATTAGTAGAAATACAAGCATATAAATGTAGCAACATAATTAGTTACCTTTTCAAAAATAGCCTGACAGCTGCTATGACAGATGACAGCTCCCATCAGGTATGAGTTTTGATCATGTGATGGCAACAGCTTGCACATAGACCATTACTCTTTTGTATATATACACCTCTGTATCTGAGGGCTAGACCTCAGACTTAACAATGTCAATTATTCTTGTTGATACTACTCATCATTATCTCCTTATACTGAACCTCTAAAACACCACTAAGTTCAAGTATCACAACTAGTGAGTAGCTTATTTGTGATATCTAACACTTTAGTAGGAATGTAACAAACTTTATTTAGCTTATATCTCCATAACTAGCAGACTAATTTTTACAAATTAAGTTGTACTGAAAATTCTCAAATAAACACTATCTATATATATATAGGATGTACAAAAGAGACAACAGACTACTAAGACATTAGACTATCAGTAACTATAAAGTTTCATTAGCTATTATATCATGAATGGTTAGATAAATTTATATGATTAAGCTTGTATTAGAAAGCACTCATCAAACTATCTCTGGTAATATATGATGTATCATATAAAAATCAGTATTTACTTTTAGAGATATAAGCATACTAATATAGTTATATAATTAATTACTTACTAAAATCAGTCTGATATCTAGTACAAAGATGAAAAATTCTATAAGATATGAGTATTGATCATGTAATAGAAACAGCTTGTATATAGGCTATCACTCTTTTATATATATGCCTCTATATCTGAGAATTAGATCTCAGACTTAACAATATCAATTATTCTCATTGATACTTTATATCATCTATTATCATTATTCTCTTATTATGAGCTTCTAAATTGCTCTTAAAATATTTAAGTATGACAATCAGTGAATAATTCATTTTGTAATAAATAATCACAAGAGAAACTTGAGAAGAAGTTCTTACTTTATTACTACACTATTTATACAAATATATTATGGTCTGTACTAAAAATAATTTTTTATTATTCCATATTCTTCTATATTATATGATTATTATTATATTTCTGGTAATGTCATTTTATGTGACATATTGTGTGAACATAGTCACATGCCTCTTTATTGTTCAAAATAAATTCAAAGAAATTAAAAAAGTAAAGAGAAATTAAGATAAAATATCTACCTCAAACCTACTTGAGGTTGTAGGTTCAATTTCTTAATAATTCTTTATATTGGATAACTACATAAAAAGATTAGGATATGATACTTCATAGCAATTTCTCCTGTAGGCATAAACTACTATTATGTTTCATATAATAAATTGTTGACATTATATAAAAATAAAAAATAAAAAATAAAAAAAGAATATACTATGACAGTATTTTATTAAGATTTATTAATAAGAAAAAATATATAAAATACTGTAAAATTGATATTAGAGAACATAGCTACTATAAGAGGACTAAGTCTTTTTATATACTCTCAAATGTCAAACTTTACTGCAAATATTGCAGATTTTACCATATGTTATATGCCAAGTTTATTTATTTGGAAGACACATCCCCATAGTAATACTGTGTCTCAAACATTCATAATACAAGCCTATCTTTTATAATAGAAATACTCCTATTCAACTCAGTTTTCTATGGCAGAGTACTCTTACCTTACTTCTGTCAGTATCTTATCACTAAAATCTCTACTCAGGATAATAGAGGCTATTATACTGAAACTCTGAGCATTTCCTATAATTTTAACTTGTATATAAGACTAGTAGTTACACTGTAATTTGCTAGTCTGATAATTGATGAAGATAACTCTTATTGAACTCAATTTCTGGTATTCAACAGTGATATACCAATCAGTACTTACTCACATCTTGGACTTCTTTTTTTCACCTGAAGTTGCAACTATGTAGTAGATAGACAGCACAGTATATAAGTTGAAGCCAAGGTTGTTTCACAAGTTCATGTATCTCCAAGCCAATTCCATAGACTTTCATCCCAGTGTGAACCATGTCTGACACTATAACAACTGTAGTATACTTGTGCTTAGAGTTACTAGTTATCTAGTTACTATCATTTCTTGATTATCTCAGTATTATTCTGCTAAATTAGAATGAACTGTAGAGCATTTATGATGCTTTTGCAGATAAATTTAACTAAGATCTTCTTATAAAGATCTTTGTAGAGCAAGTTCTGGTCTTTGTGCCTATATTTATTGTCCACGTTGTCTAATTTGTGATATCAGCCCTATAGCACATGAAGTCAAGTCCATACATACCTGTATTTCAAATATTTAAGGTAGGTTGTCTGTGATCTATGGTCTGCATTTGTATATTTAAAATTTGATATCAGAAAATGAAAATACAGTCACTGAGAAGAAGAGACTAGATGATTTGGTGAGTGCCCTTGAGGGAAAGAAGCTCAAGCTGCACAAATCATATATAGAAGGCATCTGTAGTAACATCTTACAAGCAATTGAAAATGAGGTCAAGAATGCCAGTGGTCACAATATGATTTGGATAAGAGGATTTCCTGGTATTAGGAAATCTGTCTTGGCTACTAGTATTTCAACCCAACTACATGACCAGAATAGACATGTAATATCATTCCAGTTCAACAGTACACAATCTACTATGATCACCATAGACACTTTCTGGCATGTCATCACCTGTGATATCTCCTGCTTGTGCCCTTTCTTTTGCCAGTACTTGGTTAAACATAATAAAGAGCAAAGCTCATCCAATATTGATCACCTTTTCAAAAATATCATTGAGATACCATTATCCAGCCTGGATAATGTTCTGTGTGAAGAGCTTCCACTGATTGTGATAAATGTATTTGATGAATATGGTAGCCTCAGGCATAACTTGTCTGCAATAGACAATTACAAGGGCTTCTTGCATATATTCAAGCATTGGGTTCAAGCTGACCACTTGAAGAAGTTCAAGTTGGTTATTGCAAGCTAACCAAAAGTATTACAGAAGTGTTACAATTCAAAGACCTTAGAGTAGATCAATGAAAAGAAATCTTGTATCAGGGTAAAATACAAGAGAATACAAGAGAACTCAATAGAGAACTCTATACAGGATTGTTTACCTTATATACTAAAACTTCATGGTCTGTGCTAACTACTTCTAGCCTACCCTAAACAGCTATGTGTTTGTCTTAAGGTCAACATATGTTAAACATACTATATGACATCATCCTTCCAGAACCTTCTATGCTCTTCTATGTGACATGTGACTGTGATGTCACATTAACCTTAACCCTAAGTCCCCAAAAATGAAAATAAAATAAACAGGAAATAACAAATGAGAAAAGAAAAAATAAAAAATAAAAAAGTTAGAGTCCACTATCTTGAGCTCTGACAAGAAGATACTATAACAAAAATGTTCCTCAAATATACTATCACACATGTCAATATTTTTTCTAGTAGTGACATCAAGCTGGAAGACAGTACTTCTGACAATATCTATGCATTTCTTGAATCACAATTCTATACTATGGGAGTGGAACCTACATAGATTACAAAGGCTCTTGATTTGGTTCCTCATGTTAATAGTATTTTTATTTAGGCAACTACTAATGCTGAATTTCTTCAGGTTAACTCTCAAGACTGATGGAAAAGATTTCAAAAGCTTGTAGCTTGCTATGCTATGTTTGAACATTAGAGTATCATTAGTCCTCCACTTTAATACATGTGATCTGAAAACTTAGGATATAAATAATAGTGATATTTCAGCTACTAACAAGTCTGCTATCTCTCCTCTTCTTTCATATTTATGTTGATTTTGGATGGACCATCTTGTTTGCATCCCATGTGAGAAGATGTTGATAAAGATGGTTGAGTTTGTGATATTGCTATTGAACCTCAGACATATAGTAGGTTACATCATGAGAGAATGTACATGTACATCTTCAGTAGTAGAGGTATCCTTGTTTGGGAGAATAAGTAGACATGTGAAGACAGTCTGATAGATAGGTACTAGGAGAAGTTGATTGGGAAAGTAGAGGAGCTCTTTGATATCACTGACCATCCAAATAACTACCACAGGCACATCCAGTGAATTATCCATTACAGTTCTGATAGTTGATAGCTGTTTGAAAGCTTTCTTAGATTGTACAGGATATGATCACCTTGATGTTGTTATCTGGTATGAGTGGCTGTGCATTGACCCTTCTCAATATCCAACAATAACTGGCAGATAAGACAGATAGAATATATGGATGGATGGACTCTTGTTTAACTGTTGATAAAGTATTTGAGGAAGTTCTGAGTAATAATTTGTGTGATGCAGTCAAAGCCTAAGTAAGTGTCTTATGTCAGTCATTCAAGTGATTCACACTCTGTAGGAAAATACAAGTGCACACTGAGATATTGTACTATGCCACTGTACCATATGCTCATACTTGCTTTGTGTTATCTTATAGTATTCTGAACAATTGTTTCTACTTTATATATATATTATTTGGCTTATGATATAAATATTGGACTCTTGCATACATTCATCTCAGCTCTCATCTGTACTACAAGTAACTGAGGTGAGCCAGTTGATTATACCTTTATATTGATTCAGATTCACACCTCTGTAGTCTTTTAATTACTATAGATTAATACATAGTTCTTGTCTGTATTATGAGTGACTGAATCTTTTAATTATTATATACTCAAAGATAGTAATATTACTAGACATCATCATATGAGTAAAGTGTTGTAGTAACTACTAGTCAAGATGACTAATAAACTACTAGAGTAAACTTAAAAGTGAAGTATCTTATAGAAATTACAAGAAAACTTGATAAAGAGTTCCCAATGCATTCCTACACTATTTATATAATAGATACATGGTCTATGCTAGCAATAAATAACCCTACCCTAAAGTCCATATATTATCCATATATACTTTATAAAATTGACATATTATATATATGTACTTTAATATCACTTCTTTTAGTTCCTTTTCTAATGTTCTAGGCCTATGGTGTAGTTGTCATGTGACATGATTATGTAATCGATCATGTGCCTGCTTTATTGTCAAAGAAATAAAGGATAAAATAATTAAGTAAAAAAGAAAAAGAAATTGAAGTTGGAAAAATTAGATAAAATCCTAGAAAAATCCTCTAAGTCTCATTACTTAAATCTCTCCATTAGTTCAACTTTAAAGCTTAGAAAAATATTGTCCTTATGCCTCTTTTGTTGTTCTAAGTTCAAGCATCTCATAATATAAAGCTAGAAGAACTATAATTGTTAATTCATTATAGCTTTATTCTTATTCAAGGAATATATATATATTATGTTGCAAAGCATTTCACTTAGTAAGCATATGGTTTATAATCAGTAGTCCTAATTAGGTAGTTGATATAAAATTTTTGTATAGATTGAACTACCACCAATACTACTCATCTTCTGTTTTCACTTGTATTTCTCCAGCTCTCTATTATAGTATTTACTATAGGTAAGTGGTTGCCAGTTGTCCAGACTGCACTATGCTGCTGTACACTCTGTTTCTTCCAACATGTTATGGGCTCCAGTTGTCTTAGTTTTTAGTTAGCACTTTTTTAGGCTGCTTTCCATCAATAAGAAGGACTTGACCAACTCTACTAGTAAGCTAACACCTTGTCACCTCTAGGCCTGTTATAGATTGAGCTGATCTTAAATTTCTCTATACCTACAGAATCCTTTTGCACCTTACATGTACTAATAGCTCATCACTAGTTAGATTGAATATTTGCACTTTAGCTGGTTGTATTTGCTTTCTAATCCATGCCAATTATTTTCATTGATATCAATAGCCAACTTTATTGCTACTCTTCCCAAGCTTATTGGTCCTACTGACTATTTCTTCTAAGAAATCTATATTAAATCAACTCTTGCTCTCATCACCTATTTTGGGGCTGTCTTCACTGTTGAGGATATACTAAATGCTTTGGCACTCTCTCAGACCACTAATGTGAATGAGATAACTAGGAGGGACTTCTTAAGCTTCCAAGCCTTGGCTGTTCTTAATTATACTTTGCCAGATAACTTGTTAATATATAGCCAGCCTAATGCTAAGGCCCTTTGAGCTTATTTATGAACTTTTATAGAAACATCTGATTTAATGTTAGTTTTTACCAACTACCAGAGAACAGTTATGTTTCAAATTTCCAGTGATTAGAATTTTGCTTTTCAGATTACTGAGCCTGATTCTCCTTATATAAGACTTTATGAGAATAATTGTGATATTCCTCTTTTCTTACACATTGATGATTCACTAAACTCTTTGACTCGGTCTACCCAATCTATATAAACTATCCTTAAATGTAACAATGCAATCTCATGCACTAATGTAATGCCTATAATGGAGGACTTTGTAGTCTCAAAAGAAATTAATTATACATGTATGGCTCCAAGTCAAAACAAATTTGTTCTGGCTGACTTGTCTATTACTGTGAATTTCTCTAAATGTGAAAAGATACTATGTTTCTTGTGTTTATTCCATTTGAGTCTAACTTTGTTGATATAATTCTAGATAATTATATAGTTGAGTTGAGACTGAAAACTCAAAAGCACTATTATTTATAGCTACTTCTAGCACTGTTCTAATTGAACATGAAATCTTCAATCCTGAGAAAGAAACTACTCAAGTTGCTATGTTAAAACTATGACCAGTGTATTGTGTCTCCAGCATACAAATATATTTCCTTTCTACTAGACAAATTCTTCAGTCTGGATTCAGAGTAGAAGGCAGTAAAAGCAGTTCTACTTTTTGTAATAATAATGTTCTATCAGCTACTCCTAATATTTGGGGCAATATTCAGATTGTGAGGACTCACATTCTCAAGCATAATATTTTCATTCCTATGAGTCTTACAACAAGATATCTAGACTTTGAGACTTTGCATCATTGTTGTGAC
>JAJOHK020000544.1:0-23712 GCA_022457215.2 Leucocoprinus gongylophorus | reverse complement strand
ACTCCGTCATGGAAGACTGAGTTGAATAGGAGTATCTCCGCCATGGAAGACGGAATATCCGGAAGGTTGCAGCACCGCCATGAGACGTGTTGCGAGAAAGGTGGCCGCCGTGGAAGGCGGGCTTGTATGGTTCAGAGGTGGCATCACCACGGGGATGTAGTTTTCCAGATAGGTGGAACTTGCATATGACAACAACTTTGTCTTTATTCGTAACATTCTATTCAACTCTTTTGTCAAACCCGCCACAAACTGAGGTCCTCAATCCGACACAATACTCTCCAGCAATTCATGTAACTTCCATATGTTATCCTGGAATAACCTTGCCAATCCCTCCGCCGATGTTCCTTCTGTCATTGCTACAAAATGTGCCATTTTGGACAATCTATCACACACCACTAGAATTGCATCTTTTCCCACTACTACTGGTAACTTTGTAATAAAGTCCATTATCAAGTGCGTTCATAGTTTTTCTGGTATTTCACTCAACTTCAATTTCCCTGCTAATTCCTCTGTCCTATTCTTCATTCTTTGACATAAGTTACACTCCTCCACATATTTTCCTACATCCCTCATAACTCCCGGCCACTAATAATTCCTTGTTACTAATTCTACTGTCTTCCATCTTCCTCCATGCTTAGCCATCAGTATATCATGATGTAACTGAATTACCTCTGCTCTCAACTCCTCATCCTTTGGCACTGGCTCACCCGACACAATCCGCTGATTGACTGGGTAAATGGGTTGATAAACTTCTGTCTATTTTTGCAGAAAAATCTTGCTCCTTCTCGCGTCGCAGCCAACACACCATTGGTATCTCCGTCCTTTTTGGACACTCCTCTGCAATTATCAGACTCTACGGTTTCCATAGAACAAGAGTGTGGACAGACTTTGGCTAGGGTTAGGGTTAGCCGGACATAGATAAGATAGTATTTTATTAGTCTACAATGGATGGAGAGCATGTGACCTGGAAGTCATGTGACAGAGTCTAGAACGGTCTAGAAGGATCGAGAGGAGTCTAGATCAGAGTTAGGATTAGGAGTGACATCAAGGGACATGGGTTCCTCATGGTGTGTACATGTACAGTGGAGATTAGGAGTATGATGTGAGGGCACATGTAGGGAGTATGGTGGCCTTAAGGTAGATACATGGTAGATGAGTAATGGACATGAGGTAGCGGCATGAACTTAAGGCACAGATAAATATTGTTGTAGCACAAACCACTTGTAAGTTATATAAATAGAGGAGCAATGCAGCAAGGGCTCCTTGTTGAGTTCTCTTGTAATTCCCCCATTTATTACTTGATAGCCCTACTGAGAGCTTTGCTCATTGTGAGATCATTTGTCCTTGAGTGACGAGTGGTTGCTACAACAGTGTTAAGCATATGTTGATCTTATGGTATACACATGGCTGTTTAGGATAGGGTAGAAATAGCTAGCACGGACCATGGGTCCAAGGTATATAAGGTAGACTATCTTGTACCAAGTTCTCTATCGAGTTCTCTTGTATAAACCCTATATAAGGTTCTTTCCATCAACCAACCTTAAGATCTTTGAGTTGTAACTGTCAAGATTGTTGACAGTGGACTTGATTTTTATTTTATTTTCTATTTTTAGAACAACTTGGGTTAGGGTTGATCGGTCATGCTGTCACATCAGTCAAAACTTGATGGTGTAGTCATAAGACTGATTACGGGACATAGGAGAAAGGAGTAGAAGGTTCTAGAATAAAGTGACGTTATACAACATGGATAACACATGTTGGCCTCATGTCATACACATAGTCATTAGGGTAGGATGCACAGTAGTGAGCACGGACCATGAGTAATAGTATATAAGGTAGACTACTTTGTACTAGGAACTCTATCAAGTTCTCTTATATTACTCAATACAAGAGTTAGTTCTTTGCTTAACACTTTGAGCATTGAATCATAACATTAGAACTCAATTCCTGATTCCTGACCACTTAACACTAGCCTTCAAACCTTTTTACTCTTACTCTTATCTATCCTCGACCGAAGATCAACATAGACCTTTAGTCCAGAAGAATTGCTGGGCCTTAGGCATAAGGGGTACACCAACTAGTAGGGGGAATACTAGTCGTTTGTCTGCACCAAAGCCCACTGGTATATCTCAAATGTATTACCTTTTGTGGACCAGTTACATACCTCTTTTCATATATCAGCCTTGTTGTTATGAACTAAAGCTCAAAGGGTTAAGCGATAGAACAACTCTTGTATTGAGTAACACAAGAGAACTCAATAGAGTTCCTAAGACAAAGTAGTCTACCTTATATACTATAGCCCATGGTCCGTGCTAACTACTGTGCACCCTACCCTAAATGACCATGAGCATTACATGAGGCCAGCATGGGTTGTCCATGCTATATGACATCACTTTATTCTAGTACCTTCTACTCCATTCTCCCCAGTCTCGTGATCAGTCTTGTGACTACACCATCAATTTGTGACTGATGTGACAGCGTGACTGATAAGCCCTAACCCGAGTTGTTCTAAAAATAGAAAAGAGAACAAGAAAGTGAAAAGTAAAGTAAAATAAAAATGAAAAGAGAAAATAAAATAAAGTCCACCGTCAACAATCTTGACACTTGTGCTACACATCCACTTGTGGTGTGTCTACACAGAGGAACAACTGTTAGTTCTTGAAACAGCAGTTTAGAGTAGAATGGTCTTCTTAGACCAAAATCATTTACATTTCCCTAGGGCAGTAGTCAGTTGATAGAAGTAGTCAGTATCAGTGTAGGCAGAGTAAGAAGAATACCTACTATCACTTACCAAGATTATGTCATCATCAGAATATGAGTCCAAAACTGAGACTAGCACAGGCTCGGCTCTACCATTATACATATCCTCACCTCCCACACCACCACCACCATCACATATACCATCTTCCATTGACTCACCACCACCCTATCACAATATGAGTCAATTAAATTTACATGAAATCATTAGGCAGCAGCAGGAGTAGTTGGCTGCGATGCAGGCCCAAATACAGGCCCTGCTTGTGGCATAGGGAGGAGCAAGAACAGCAGGAGAGACTATGGGATCTAACATGGGATCTCATATAGAGGTAGCAAAACCGGCTATCTTCAATGGAGAAGCAGCAAGAGTAGGAGGTTTCATTATGGCATGCAGATTATTTTTGAGGACAAAGTTAAGGGGAGCAATGGTAGAGGAACAGGTACAGTGAATTTTGTCATACGTGCAGGGAGGATTGGCAGATATATGGAAGGAGAATGTGATGGAGGAAATAGAGGTAGGGGAGGTGGAATACAAGTTGGCGGAAGAATTTTTGACATGTTTAAGAAAAGAATTTGGGAAGGAGAAGAGGAGTCAGTGAAAGTGGCAGAGCTAAGGAAGCTGGAGCAAGAGGGAAGAACAATGGAGGAGTTTGTACAGGAGTTCAAGCAGGCCACAAGAAACAGTGAGTATGAGGGAAGGCCATTAGTAAAAGAGTTCAAGCGAGGGATGAATGGGGAGATTAGGAGGAAGTTGATGGAGGCCAAGAATCTACCGGCCTCAATAGAACAATGGTATAGGAGGGCAATGGCCCTTGACAGAAATTGGAGGGAGAGCAGGAGAGAAGAGGAGAGGATAAGAGGAAAAAAGGAAAGAGGAGGAGGAGCTCCAAAGCAGGAGCAAAGACAGAGCTTGCCATAACCTTCAGTGTGGTAAAGAAGGCAAACACCTCAGCAGGCGACAATGGGGCCTGCTCCAATGGAAGGAGTTGAAAGGATGAACATGGTAGTGGTGAGAGAATCAGAAGTAGGAGGAGGACAAAATATAGGGGCTCTTCCTAGGTGGGACCCTTTTGCTATGGAAGTGGATCGGGGCCGGAACTGCTATGCTTGTGGAGGATTCGGACATATGACCCACAACTGCAGGAATAGGGGTCAGAGAGAGTGTGTGGCGGAGAATAGGAGAGTAGAGTATGGAAGGGGAAGAATTGAGGAAATAACAAACAATTTGAACAATTTAAAAGTGGAAGAGAATCTAGAATTCCTCGACTAGATTCTCTAAATAGATATAGTGTATTAGCTACAACAATAAATGCTGATGCACATCAATCAGAGGAGAAAGTAAGAAAGACAGAAGGAAAGGTTTTGAGGGAAGTAACGGTGAAAATTGGGCTGGAGAGGATTGATATGCAGGAGGGGATCACAGTAGAGGCATTGTTGGACAGTAGTGCGACAGGCTTGGTAATGAGCTCTGAGTTTGCTAAAAAACAGGGCTTTAAGCTAAAAAAGCTAGAAAGACCAATACAAGTAAGAAATGTGGATGGATTCTTCAATAGAGAGTGACCAATAGAAAATACTGTGGAGGTAAATATTTATTATCAGGGGCATAGGGAGAGGATGGAAATTGATGTGATAGGAGGGCAGAAGTGGTCTGTGATTTTGGGAATGCCATGGCTAGCACACTACAATCCTGAGATTGACTGGAGAACAGGAGAGGTTAAGATGACGAGATGTCCAGAGGAGTGTGGAAAGCAGTAGAGACCGGTGCAGGGGAAGTCAGGATAGGAGAAGCAGAAAGAAGAAAAAGCAAAGGAAGAGGCAGGGAAAAGAAGAAAAGAAAAGAAGAAGAAGAAGAAACAGAAAAAGGGGAAGACAATGGAGGTGAAGAAAGTAGCAGAAGAATGGGAAATATAGGATGAAGAAGAAGAAGTGGCAAGGTCAGAAGCAGAGGCGAAGAAGCTAGTACTGGAAAAATTCCACCAATAGATAAAGGTGTTTGGGAAGAAACAGTCAGAAAGGATACCGACAAGAAAGTTGTGGGATCATGCGATAGATGTGAAAGAGGGGTTTATGTCAAGAAAAGGAAAAGTGTACCCTTTGTCAAGAGAGGAAAGGGAGGAAGTGAGAGAATTCGTAAAGGAACAGCTAAGAAAGGGATACATCTGGCTGTCTAAGTTACCACAAATGGCGCTGGTGTTCTTTGTAGGAAAGAAGGATGGGAAAAAGAGGATGGTGCAGGACTACAGGTATCTTAATGAGTGGACAATAAAAAACAATTATCCACTGCCATTGATATTGGATGTCTTGGAGAATATTGGGACAAAGAAGTTGTTTACAAAGATGGACTTAAGGTGGAGGTATAATAATGTGAGGATCAAGGAGGGAGATGAGTGGAAGGCCGCGTTCACAATGCCGGAAGGGTTGTTTGAACCCACTGTTATGTTTTTTGGATTGACAAATTCTCCAGCCACATTTCAAGCTATGATGAATAAGTTATTGAGAGATTTGATCAATATGGGAAAGATAGCAGTATTTATTGATGATGTAATAGTAGGGATGGAGACAGAGGAGAAACATGATGAGTTGGTGGCAGAAGTGATTAAGAGGCTGGAAGAGAATGATTTGTATGTGAAGCAGGAGAAGTACAAGTGGAAAGTGAGGGAGATAGGATTTTTAGGTGTGGAAATAGGACCAGAGGGGATCAAAATGGAAAAAGAGAAAGTAAAAGGAGTTTTGAAATGGCTGATGCCAATGTGTGTTAAGGATGTGCAAAAATTTCTGGGACTGGCAAATTATTATCATCGGTTTATAGAAGGATTTGCCACAGTGGCAAGACCATTACACAACTTAGTGAAAAAAGACAAAAAATGAGATTGGACGGAGAGAGAGGAAAAGGCGTTTGAGGAGTTGAAGGAAAGATTTACTAAGAAGCCAGTATTGGCTGCTCCTGATATAGATAAAAAAATGAGGATGGAAGTGGATGCATCAGATTATGCAATGGGTGGAGTATTGTCAATGGAGTGCAAAGATGGACTGTGGAGGCCAGTAGCATTTCTCTCTAAGTCATTGAATGAAACAGAGGGAAATTATGAAATACACGATAAAGAAATGCTGGCAATTATTAGAGGATTGGAAGTGTGGAGGCACTTGCTGGAAGGAGTGCAATCTAAGTTCGAGATTTGGACAGATCATAAGAACTTAGAATATTTCATGAAAGCACAAAAATTAAATAGGAGATAAGCTAGATGGGCATTGTATTTGTCTCGATTTGATTTTACTTTGAAGCATATAGCAGGAGCTAGGATGGAAAAGGCGGATAGACTTAGTAGAAGGGCAGACTGGAAAATAGGAGTAGACAAAGACAATGAGAACCAAATACTTATTAAGAATAATTGGATTTGTAGTATGTATGAAGTAGTTGTAGAAGGACCTGAGGTAGACTTAGTAGAAAAAATAAAAAGAGCAAGAAGTAAGGACGAGGACATAATTAGAGTAGTAGAGGAGATGAAGAAGGCAGGGGTAAAAGAGTTAAGAGGAAATGGATGGAAGATTGAAGGGGATCTAGTATTGAAGGAGGAAAAGGTGTATGTACCGAAGGATGAAGAGTTGAGAGCAGAGGTAATCTGGTTACATCATGATATACTGACAGCTAGACATGGAAGAAGATGGAAGACAGTAGAGTTGGTGACAAGAAATTATTGGTGGCCTGGAGTGACAAGAGATGTGGGAAAATATGTGGAGAGATGTGATTCATGTCAGAGGATAAAGAACAGGACAGAAGAACCAGCAGGAAAGTTAAAGTTGAGTGAAGTACCACAAAAGACATGGACGCACTTGACTGTGGATTTTATTACAAAGTTGCCGGTAGTAGCAGGGAAGGACACAATATTAGTGGTATGTGATAGGTTATCAAAAATGACCCATTTTGTGGCAATGACGGAAGAAATGTTGGTGGAAGGGTTAGCAAGGTTGTTCCAGGACAATGTATGGAAATTACATGGGTTGCCAGAAAGTGTAGTATCAGATAAAGGACCCCAGTTTGCAGCAGAGTTGATGAAGGAGTTGAACAGAATGTTGGGAATAAAGACAAAGTTATTGACAGTGTTTCATCCTCAGACAGATGGACAGACTGAGAGAATGAATCAAGAATTGGAACAGTACCTCCAGTTCTTTATCAAATATAGGCAGAAGGATTGGCCAGAATGGTTAGCAATGGCAGAGTTTGCAGTAAACAATAAAGTTCATACAGCGACCAAAGTCTTGCCATTTATGGCAAATTATGGGAGAGAAATGAGAATAGGGGGAGATATTAGGAAAAAAGGAAAGGTGGAGAATGCGACGGAGTTTGTTGAAAGGATGAAAAAGGTTCACAAGGAAGCAGAGGCAGCATTAAGGAAAACACAGGAGGAAATGAAGAGATATGCAGATAGGGGAAGAAAAGAAATGGAAAAATGGAAGAAGGGAGATCGGGTACTATTGAACACTAAGGACTTAGTGTTTAAGGAAAGACCAAGTAAAAAATTGACAGAAAGATATGTGGGGCCTTATGTGATAGAAGAAGTGGTATCCTCAAACACAGTAAAATTATGATTACCAAGTTCAATGAGGATTCACCTGGTAGTAAATGTTAGTCGGATTGTGAGGTATAAAGAGCAGATAAAGGAACAAAAGAAAGAGGAGGGCAAACTGGTAGAGGTAAAAGGAGTTGAGGAATGGGAAGTAGAAAAGATATTAAACAAGAAAAAAATGAGGGGAGTAGTGAGATATTTAATATGGTAGAAGGGATTCACAGCGGAAGGGAATACTTGGGAAAGAAGAGAGAATTTAAAAAATGCAGAAGAGTTAATTGAAGAGTTCAAACAAGGGGAAGTAGTAGTAAGATGACAAGAGGGAGAGGAAGAAGAATACAAAAGGATGGAGCTACTAGGGAAGTTTATGGCAAAGGTGTTATATGGATGGGATGACCAGAAATTTGAGGAGGAATACTTAAATAAATTGGAAAGGAATTGGAGAAAGTGGAAGGACAATAAGCAAATCGATGAAAGTAAATATTTGAAGACAGTAGAAGAAAAAATGGAGAAAGAAAATGAAAAGATAAAGAGAAGAGACTGGAGAGTTTCTCTGGAGGAGAAATCTTAAGAGGGGGGTAATGTCAAGATCGTTGACAATGGACTTGATTTATTTTTGCATTTTAGTTTTCTTTTCATTTTTCTTTTATTTCATTTTCTATTTTTAGAACAACTTGGGTTAGGGTTGATCGGTCACGCTGTCACATCAGTCACAACTTGATGGCGTAGTCATAAGACTGATTACGGGACATAGGGGAAAGGAGTAGAAGGTTCTAGAATAAAGTGATGTCATACAACATGGACAACACATGTTGGCCTCATGTCATACACCTGGTCATTAGGGTAGGGTGCACAGTAGTGAGCATGGACCATGAGTAATAGTATATAAGGTAGACTACTTTGTACTAGGAACTCTATCGAGTTCTCTTATGTTACTCAATATAAGAGTTAGTTCTTTGCTTAACACTTTGAGCATTGAATCATAACAGTAACACTCTCTTCCAATTTTCTTCTTCTCTTTCAGCCTCTTTTCTTCTCTCCTGCTTTCCCTCTAGTTTCTATCAAGGGCTGTTGCCCTTCTATACCATTGTTCTATAAAGGTTGGCAGATTTTCCGCCTCCATCAACTTCTTCCTTATCCCTCCATTCATTCCCTTTTTAAACTCCTCTATCAATGGTCTTCCCTTATATCTGCTTCCTCTTGTTGCTCTCTTGAACTCCTGCACAAATTCCTTCATTATTCTTCTCCCTTGCTCCAATTTCCTCAATTCTGCTGCCTTCACTGATTTCTCCTTCTCTCCACCAAATTCCTTTTTCAAAGCTGTCAAAAATTCCTCTACAGTCTCATACTCTATCTCCTCTGTTTTTAATTCTTTTATAATATTTTCCTTCCATATGTCTGCTGATCTTCCCTGTATATACAAAAGGATCCATTGCACCTGTTCCTCCACTATTACCTCTTTCATCCTCATTCTCAAATATAACCGACATGTAATTACAAATCCTCCTACTTTTTCTGCTTCTCCATTGAAGATGGCCGGCTTAGCCACCTCCATGTGAGGTCCCATATTGGACCCCATTGCCCCTCTCTCTGCACTTCCTGCTCCTCCTGTTGCTGCAAGCAGGGCTTGTATTTGCATCTGCATTGCTGCCAGCTGTTCCTGTTGCTGGCAGATGATCTTATGTAAATTGATTTGACTCATGTTGGAATAAGGGGGTGGTGAGTCAATAGGTAAAGGTGATGATGAGAGTGGTAGTAGTGATAGTAGTGATGATATATATAAAGGAAGAGCAGAACCCATGCTGGTTTTGCTCTCAGACTCATACTCCGACAATGACAGTATCTCAGTATGTAATAGCAAGTCCTCTTCACATCCTGCCTACACAACTACTGACTACTTATGTCTACTAACTACTGCCCTAAGGAAAATGTATACTATGTTGTCCTAAGAAGGACGTTCTACTCTTATCAGCTATTTTAAGAACAAACTGATGTTCCTCTGCATAAACAGACCACAAGTGGATCTGTAGCACAAGGCTAATAATGGAAAAAGATACTAGCACATCCACAAAAGATGATACATTTGAAATACACTAGTGGGCTTTGGTGCAAACAAATAGCTAAGCTTCCCCTACCTAGCTAGTATACCCTTTATACCTAGGATCCAGCACTTCTTCTTAACTAAAAGGCGGTGTTACCTTTTAGTCAAGGGTGATGAAAGAGTAAAGTAGAAAAGACTAGTGTTAAGTGGTTTCAAGAATAGGAATCGAGTTCTAATATTATAATCTTAAGTTTGTAGAGTAAGACAGAAGAACAACTCTTGTATTGAGTAACACAAGAGAACTCAATAGAGATCTCTTTACAAACTAATCTACCTTATATACTACTAACCATGGTCTGTACTTACTACTGTGCACCCTACCCTAAACAACCATGTGTTATTTATATTGTATGATATTATTTGTTTTAGAACCTTCTACTCCATTCTCCCAAGTCTCATGATCAATGTTTTGACTGATTACTTCTAACCCTAACCCTAGTTGTTCTAAAAATGGAAAATAGAAAAATGAAAAGAAAAATTAAATTAAAAACCAAAAAATAAAGTCCACTTTCAATGATCTTGACAATAATGAAGATGGTAGAAGAAACAAATACTATGATCACAGAGATGAAGGGAACTATTTTGAAGGCTAATATCAACAATTAGATAATGAATGCAACAAACATACTCGATATATTAGAAGACTTATAAACTCTAATTCTATTAGGTGTAGTTCATACTGGATGGAAGTCTACAAAATGAACTCAGAGATGAGCAGACTTGTGGAATGACCTTGGCTTTAGCTTATGTGTTGCACCGTCTGTCTGCTGCATGGTCACAACTTCAGATGATAGGAAGAAGTCTGAGATGGGAGTGAGTGCTGATTGGTGTGTCACTATTAAATACCAGAGATCGAGTTCAATCAGAATTATCTTTGTCAATTATCAGACTAGTAAATTACAGTATAACTACTAGTCTTATATACAGATGGATATTATAGGAGACTTATAGAATAACCTTAGCTTTAGCTTATGTGCCATATTGTCTATCTGTTGCATAGTCACAACTTCAGATAAGAGAAAAAAGTCCAAGATGGGAGTGAGTGCTGATTGGTGTGTCATCATTAAATACTGGATATCAAGTTCAATAAGAGTTGTCTTCATTGATTATCAAACTAGCAAATTACAATGTAACTACTAATCTTATATATAAGTACTGACTATAAGAGATGCTTGGAGTTTCAGTGGCGCAGTCCCTATTGCCCTAAGTGGAAGTTTCAGTGATGGAACACTAATAGAATTATGACTCTGCCATGAAAGACTAAGTCAAATAGGAGTATTCTCATCATAGAAGACAGAATACCTAGATTTTTGTAGGGAAGGTGGCCATCATGAAAAGTGGGCTTGTAGATTAGATGTTGATAAGGCATTATCACTGTGGAGATGTATTTTCTGGATAGGTAGACTTGGCATATGATACCAAAGACATATATCTATCAATGGAATCATTCTGGTATCAATTTTTTTGCTTTCTTCTCTAATTTTACTGTCTCTTCTTCCTCATCCCAAATTTTCCACTCTTCTGCCATCTTCTTTACTTCCATTGTTCTTTCCTTTTTAGGCTTTTCTTTTCTTCCTCCTTTTTCTATTCTTTCTTCTCTTGTTTCTTTCTTCTTCTGCTTCTGTTATCCTAGCTTCTCTTGCTTTGGTCTTTACTGCTTTCTACATTCCTCTGAATATCTCATCATTTTTACTTCTTCCATTCTCCAATCAATCTCAGAGTTGTGGCAAGCAAGCTATAATATTCCTAAAATTATACTCTACTTTTATCCTCTAATTACATTAATCTCTATTCTCTCTCTATGCTCCTAGTAATAAATGTTTACCTCTACTATATGTTCAATAGGTCCCTCCTTATTGAAGGAGCCATCCACATTTCTTATATATATAGGTTTTTTCATTTTCTTTAGTTTGAATCTCTACTTTCTGGTAAACTCAGAACTTATTTCCAACAATGCTTCTACTGTCACCTTCTCTTGTGTATCAATCCTTTCTAATCCTGTTTTCATAGTAACTTCTCTTAACATGTCTCCATTATCTAGATTGCAACTAGATATATGATCTACTACTTGTCAAGATCGTTGATGGTAGACTTTATTTTATTTCCTCTTTTCACTTTATTTTACTTTTCTTTTTCTTTTTATATTTTTAGAACAACTCAGGTTAGGGTTTATAAGTCACAAATTGATGGCATAGTCACAAGACTGATCACAAGACTTGGGAAAAGGAAGTAGAAGGTTCTAGAATAAAGTGATGTCATACAGCATAGACAATACATGCTGGCCTCATGTTATACTCATGGTCGTTTAGGGTAGGGTGTACAGTAGCCAGCACGGACTATGGGGAATAGTATATAAGGTAGACTACTTTGTATTAGGAACTCTATCGAGTTCTCTTGTGTTATTCAATACAAGAGTTGCTTCTTTGCTTAACCCTTTGAGCATTGATTCATAACACTACTCCACTGAGCATTACAAATCCATTACTGTTAGAACCTAATTAAGGACTAGTAGGTTTTCCTCTCTATTTAAATGGTTTATTGTATTCTGATTGTCCTCATATTTTATCCTCCCCCCTTGGCCTATAATTCTCTATCTTATATAATTCTGTATAAGGTGGCCAAATCCTCCACAACTATAACAGTTTCTTCCTCTATCTACATCTATTGTATAAGAGTCCCTTTTTATTCCTCCTTTTCTTTCTCCTTGTCCTTGCAGGAGGTTTTTGACTACTACTATGTTTGTTTTTTCCATCTCTTCTATTAAAGTAGGCTCTACCAGTACCTACTATATTTCTTGTTTTTTTGGCCATATCTAGGAAGGAGAAAGTCATGGTCTGAACCCTTCTTTGTTTCTCTCTGTTTCTCTCTGCTTTTGTTCTTGATTTTTGCTTTCTCTCTTTCTTCTCAATTTTTCTTTTTCTCTCTTACTTTCCCTCTAATGTCTTTCTAGATTAGTGGCACATTTGTACTACTGTTCAATACTGGTTGGAGACCTTTCTGCCTCCATCAACTTCCTTCTTATTATTCTGCTCATTTCTCTCTTGAATTCTTTCACCAAGAGCCTCTCTTTATATCTACTCCCTTTGGCAGTCCTCTTGGACTCTTGCACAAATTCTTCCATTGTCCTCTCTTCTTGTTATAATTTATTTAATTCCACTACTTTCACTGCTTCCTCATTTTTTCCTCTAAATTCTTTTTTTAAATCTGCCAGAAATTCCTCTACTATTTCATACTCTAAATTTTCTGACTCCAAATTCTCTAACATATTCTCCTTCTAAACATTCACTGATCCCTCTTACACATAAAACAATATCTACTGAATCTGTTCTTCTATTACATCTCTCCTCATTCTTATTCTTAAAAATAGCTTATATACTGTAACAAATACTGAAACTTTTCCTGCTATTCCATTAAACACTTGTGGCTTTACCACTTCTGAGCTTGCCCCTGTATTGGGCCTAAGTTCCACTGCTCCTGCTTCTTGTACTGCCAACAGTACTTAGATCTGTGCCTGCATTGCTATAAGCTATTTCTACTACTGCTAGATTATTTGTTCATAATTGATAGAGCCACATTGACTCATGTTGTATGGGTATGGTAATAAATGTGAGAGTAATAATGGTGGTGGTGGTGTAGATAGTGATAAGATATAAAGAGGTAGAGCAGAACCAGTGCTAGTTTCACTCTTGGACTCATATTTACTGCTTAACTCAATCTCAGTAGATGCTAGTGGGCCTTTTTCCTGTCCCACCTGACACTGTCTACTAACTACCTACTTCTACTACTTACTGCCCTAAGGAAAAGTAAACAATTTTGGTCTAAGAAGATCATTCTACTTTAGACAAAGTCTTAAGGATACTTACTGTTCTTCTGTATGTACTAATCATAAGAGGACCAATAGCACAGAACTACTACTAAAAGGATGTAACAAATATATCTACACAAGGTAATATAATCCCAGAGTGCTAGTAGGCTTTAGCACAATAAGAATGGTTAAAGAATAGCTAAACTAAGTCCAACTTCTGTAATTCTGACAAGTTTGCCCATAACCTCTAATTGTGAGTAGTTAGCAAATTATCATGAGCTGTTAAAGTCAAAGAAGATCTAGATGAGAAAGATATCTACACTATAGATATTGGTCAAGTCAAGATTATAATATATATCTAGTCAATCATAAATACCACATTTACTTTCCTCTTCAAAACACTTGATCTACTGTTGAAATTGCTAATCCCAATAGCTATGTTATTGCTTATAGTCATGAAGAAAATAGCTTGTTTATCTTTGATGGTACTGCTTACCTTTCTGACAAGCATGCAAATATCACAGTCCTAAGCAATCTCAAGTCAGTTAATAACAACATGAAAAATGAAAAAAGCAAATTATTTTAGAAGAAATTTTTAAGCTCTCTAACCACATAGCATAAACATCTTAGACATGTAGCCAATGCCATAGTAAAAAAACTATATAAAGAGCAAATAGTTAAGGGAATAGATATTAATAAGCACAATGATAAGGATGAGACTTTCCAATACTCTACCTATTTTTTAAAGACAAGATAACATAATAGCTAATTCCAAAAGTTTCTAACATTGAGAATCCCCATATTCTTCACCATGTTTATAGCAATATATATGGCTCTATATAAAGAACAACCCAGAAAGATTACTCCTACTTTATAGCTTTCATTGATAATCATTTATAATATATCAAAGTTAAGCTCTTAAAAACTAAAAATGAAACTAAGAAGAAACTAATGGCCCTAATTGAATATACTGAAGTTGAAATAGATGAACAGGTGAATTACTTCCAAAATAATGATAGTGATGAATACTCTTCTAAATAATTTGCAAAGTATCTAAAGTTAAAAGGTATATATCATAAATTTACCAACTCTAACATTTCTTAGGAAAATGATTTGCTAAATACATTAATCATATACTTTTTAGTACTTTCTGAATAATACTGTTTAAAAGTAGCTTACTAAAAAGCTTCTGGAGTTATATGATTCTCTATACTGCTTATTGTTACAACTCAAAGACCTTAGAGTTGGTCAATAAGAAGAACCTTGTATAAGGATTACATAAGAGAACTCAATAGAGAACTCTGTACAAGATTGTCTACCTTATATACCAAAACCTCATAGTTCATGCTAACCTTTAAGATCAACATGTGTTTTACACATTATATAATATCATTATTCTAGAACCTTCTACATCTTTCCCTGTGACCCATGACTTGTGACCATATCATTTGATGTGACTGTGTGATCTTGTTACTCTAACCTTAACCCTAAGCTCTAAAGATAGAAAAATAGAAAATAAATAAAAATAAAAATGAAAATAGAAAAGAAAAGAAAAATAAATTAAGTCTACTATATTTATCTTTGATACTTATGTCCTAAACAGAGTTATCAATTGAGATGTATTAAATGAAAAAACCTCTTATCATTTTTACATAAGGTCTAAACTCTCTATCACATATATCAGAAGATTTAGATATACAGTGTTGTAATAACTAATATTATGACAGTAAAGGCATACAAACTTACATAAAACTGGTATATCTCTATCACTCTTATATTAGGATTTACAAGAGAAACTTGACAGAGTCCCTATTATTATAATGTACACTATTTATACTTATACATCATGGTCTGTGCCCTGCACTAGTTGTTCTAGCCTAAAGCTACATATGATATTGTCTATCAGCTCTAACCATAAGACAGACATGCCATAGTTATATCTTCTACTATCATCATACTAAAACCTTCCACTATCTTTTAAACCTATAATGTTATCTTATATGACATAATCATATACATCTATCACATAATCTTTTATTGCTAAATAAAATAAAACTAAAAGAAAATAATAAAAGAGGTAAACTGCATAAAATCAAAGTAAAACTATATTAAAAGAAATGTCACCCAGAACTATTTTATAGGCTTATTAGAGAACAAAAAGACCTATATTGTCTATGATAGGCATACAAAAAGAACTTATATTAGTTGAAATGTGGTACTTTTTGAGAGTAGACAGGCTAGACCTAGTAAGGTTCACATTTATTATAGTATGCTTGAATTCTTATATTTTATTCTGATTTTATTTTTCTTTTATCTATTTTCTTTGATTTTATTTTTCTTTTCTTTTCTTTTTCTTTTATTTCTTGGACAATGAAGATGACTGTAGTCACATGATGTAATATCATAGGTCTGGAACATAGTAGAAGAAACTAGAAAAATGATATCAAGAACATAGCTGTAATATGTTCATCTTGTAGTAATTGTTGTAGCAACTACTTGCTAGAACAGCACTTGTAGTATGCTTACTTCAGCAAAACTCACAGAAGGCTATTTAGTAGTGGGAATTACAAGAGAACTTGACAAGGAGCCCTTGCTGCATTGCTATCCTATTTATATAAGTTATAGATGGTCCATACTATAACAATGTGTCTACCTTATGTCTACTCCGCAGTGACTGTGCAAGACTGTGTATCCTGCCCTAATGTTCATATGTTCTACATGTGGTAGCAATGTGGTGTACATGCTCCCTAACGTCATTATCTAGGCTTTTCTAGCCTTGTAGACCTTTCTAGACCTATAGACTCTTTTAGACTACTCTAGGCCTATAACATCATCTTACATGACTTCCAGGTCACATGCTCTTTTCCCATTGTAGACTAATAATAATACTACTGTCCTGTTTCTGTTCTAACCCTAACCCTACCAAAGTTTGTCCACACACTCGTCTTATAACAGTAATGGTATGATAGACTCATAAATGACATATATAGCAAACACACTCTAAGTATTTAAGACTGGTAGACACACTGTAAAATCTTTGGTCTGATAATTAATGAATATTATTGTCAAGAACAAAAGAAGTAGACTTAAACTTTTCTTATTTTCTTTACTTATTTTTATTTTTCTTTTCAATTTATTTCCTTTCATTTTATCTTTAGAGCTAGGGTTAAGGTTAGAGTGACAAGATCATGCTGTCACACAGCAAGTCACAAGTCACATAATGCAGAGAAGGATGTAGACAGTTCTGAAAAGATGATGTTATACAACATATAATACACATATTGACCTTAAGATGTGCACATGGTCATTTAGGGTAGGTTAGAAATGACTCGCACAGACTATTAAGTACTTGTATATAAAGTAAACAATCTTGTACAGAATTCTCTATTGAGTTCTCTTATATTAACCCTATACAAAGTTCACTCTCTTAACCAACTCTAAGGTTTTGAGTTTGTAATATTAGAACTCGATTTCCTTTTCTTGAGACCACTCAACACTGAGCCCTTCTACCAACTCACTCTATCATCATCCTTGACAGTGAGCAACATAGCTCTCTCGTCAAGAAGAACAGCTGGACCCTAGATTTAAGAGGCATACCAACTAGAAAGGGGAATCCTAGCTATTTTATTGTACCAAAGCCCACTGGTGCAGTGAGATATACTATCTTGTATAGACATTGCTAGTATCACAAACTAGAATAGTATTAAGTTCACAAACAGTGGACTTAGTTTTTCTCTATTTTACTTCTCACTTCTATTTTTATTCCGTTTTATGTTTCTATTTTCTATTTTTAGAACAACTAAGGTTAAGATATAGAGAACAAAGTAGAAGTATCTAGAACAAATGATGTCATACAACATAGATACCATATGTTGGCCTCATGGACTACACATAGTTGTTTAGGGTAGGGTGCGCAGTAGTTAGCATGGACTATCTGTAGGACTATATAAGGTAGACTAGTTTGTAGAAGAGTTCTCTATCGAATTCTCTTGTGTTACTCAATACAAGAGTTGTTTTATTGTCCAACCCTAAGAGCTTTAGTTCATAATATTGGCTTTAGTTCATAACAAGTAGGTATTCCCTTCTTAGGGATATTAGTCAGGCATTTATTAGGGCAGTAGTTAGTAGGGAAGTAAATAAGTAGTTAGTAAACAGTGTAGATAGGACAAGAAGAGGACCTACTATCACCTACAGAGATTTCAGAGTCAGAGTACAAGTCAGAGGCCAAGTCCAGTATAGAATCAGTTCTTTCGGCTCACCAGTCATTATAACCTACCCCACCATCACTATCACTGTTACCACCACCACCATACACCATGAGTCAACCTGATTATCCAGCCATTATAAGGTAACTCCAGATGCAGATTGCAGTGTTAACAGCACAAGTGGGAGAAGTAACAGAAAGAGGAGGAGGCGCATCAGCAGCTACTGAGGTGGCAAAACCACAGACTTTTGACAAGACACTATTGAAGGTTTCTGGGTTTGTAGAAGCATGCAGATTATACATCAAGATGAGGTTGAGAGATGTACTAGTAGAAGAACAAATCTAATGGATTCTCTCCTATGTACAGGGAGGATTGGCAGACATTTGGAAAGAAAATGTCATAGAGGAAATAGATACAGGAGAAATCAAATTTGAGACAGCAGGGGAATTTTTAACAGAGATAAGAAGAGAGTTTGGAAGAGAGGATAAGGAATCGGTGAAGATAGCGGAACTAAAGAAGATCAAACAAGGAGGAAGGACAATGGAGGAGTTTGTGCAGGACTTCAAGAGAGTAGTAAGAGGAAGCAGCTATAAAAGATGCCTACTAATTGAAGAATTCAAACAAGGCATGAATGGGAGTATTAGAAGGAAGTTGATGGAAGCAGAGAACCAACCAGCCATCATTGAGCACTAGTTCAAGAGAGTAATTATTCTGGATAGAAATTACAGGGAAAGTAGAAGAGAAGAAGAGAGATTGAGAGAAAAGAAGGAGACTAATGGGGCACCAGCTCCAAGGTTGAACAATCAAGAGGCACCTGGGCAAGCTTTGCTATGGCCTCAGATTTGGCCAAGGAAGCAGAAGACACCTCAACAGCAGGTTCCCACAGGACCTACTCCAATGTGTAGAAAGAACAAATGTAATTATAGCAACCTCTCAACAAAGGATAGGGTTTCCTCAAAGAAACCTATATGCTATGGATGTAGATAGGAGGGAGAACAGGAATTGTTACACATGTGGGAGATTTGGACATTTGGTGAAAAATTGTAAGAATAGAGGAATGGGAATGAACAGAAGAATAGAGGTAGATCAGGACACTAACGGTAATTTAAATGGGAAAGAAGGTCTAGGAAGTCCCAACTAGATCTTAGAAATAATAACAGATTTGCAATACTCTTTAGAGTAGTAGAAAATACATCTACATGCAATCTGAACAAAGGAGACCTCTTAAGAGAAGTCACAGTGAAGATAGAGTTGGAGAGGATTGACATACAGGAAGGAATTACAGTGGAAGCATTGTTATACAGTGGTGCAACAGGATTAGTAATGAGTTTGGAGTTTGCAAGAAAGCAGAGGTTTAAGTTGAAAAAGTTGGACAGGCCTATGTATATGAGAAATGTAAATGGTTCACTCAATAAGAAGGGACCAATTGAGCATATGGTAGAGATAAACATCTACTACCAAGGGCATAGAGAAAGAATGGAGATAGATGTAATCAGAGGACAGAAGTGGACAGTGATCTTAGGAATGCCATAGCTAGCTCACCATAATCCTGAGATCAACTGGAAGACCAGGAAAGTTAAGATGACAAGATGTCCAGAGGAATGTGGGAAGTAATGGAGACCAAAACAAGGAAAACCAGGATGGCAAAAACAGAAGGAGGAAGAGGCAAAAGAAGAAGCAGGAAAAAGGAGGGAAGAAAAGGCAGAAAAACAAAAGAAAAAGAAACCAAAAAGAGAAAGGATGATGGAAGTAAAGAGGGTAGCTGAAGAATGGAAAATCTGGGATGAGAAAGAAGAAGCAGCAAAGTCAGAAGCAGAGGCCAAGAAGTTGGTTCCAGAACAATTCCATAAGTGGATCAAAGTATTTGGCAAGAAACAGTTGGAGAGGATGCCCACAAGGAAAATCTAGAATCATGCAATAGACATGAAGGAAGAGTTTGTGCCGAGGAAAGGAAAAGTGTATCTGTTATCAAGGGAAGAAAGAGAGGAGATGCACAAGTTCATACAAGAACAATTGAGGAAAAAATACATCAGACTCTTGAAGTTGCCTCAAATGGCACTGGTATTCTTTGTAGGCAAAAAAGATGGTAAGAAGAGAATGGTACAGGACTATAGGTATTTAAATGAATGGACAATTAAGAATAATTATCCTTTGTTCTTAATATTGGACATAGTAGAAAATATTGGTACAAAAAAAGTATTTACAAAAATAGACTTGAGATGGAGCTATAATAATATACGGATAAAGAAGGGAGATGAGTGGAAGGCAGCGTTTACGACATCTGAGAGGTCATTTGAACCTACAGTCATGTTCTTTGGACTGATAAATCTACTAGCGACTTTCCAAGCGATGATGAACAAGTTACTCAGAGACTTGATTAATATAGGAAAAGTGACAGTTTTCATAGACAATGTAATAGTAGAAATGGAGACAGAAGAAGGACACAATGAAATAGTGGCAGAAATAATAAAAAGGCTGGAAGAGAATGATTTATACATGAAGCCGGAGAAGTGTAAATAGAAGGTTAGGGAAGTAAGGTTTCTAGGAGTAGTCATAGGACTGGAGGGAATAAAGATGGAAGAAGAGGAGGTAAAAGGGGTTTTGGACTGGCCGACACCAAAGTGTGTCAAGGATGTGCAGAAGTTTTTAGGATTGGCAAACTACTATCATTGATTCATTGAGGGCTTTGCCTCCATAGCTAGGCCATTACATGATCTTGTGAAAAGGATCAGAAGTAGAATTGGATGGAGAAATAGAAAGAAGCATTTAGAGAGCTGAAGGAGCAATTCACAAAAGAACTGGTGTTAGCAGCACCAGATTTAGATAAAAAAATGAGGATGGAAGTGGATGCATCAGATTATGCCACGGAAGGAGTGTTATTGATGGAGTATGAAGATGGATTATGGAGACCAGTAGCCTTCCTCTCAAAATCATTAAATGAAATGGAGAGGAATTATGAGATTCATAATAAGAAGATGTTGGCGATTATAAGAGAGCTGAAAAACTAGAAGTATTTGCTGAAAGGTGCATGTTTCAAGTTTGAGATCTGGACAGACCACAAGAACTTGGAATATTTTATGAAGGTATAGAAGTTGAATCGGAGACAAGCTCGATGAGCTTTATATCTGTCTAGATTTGATTTCATATTAAAGCATGTTCCAGAAACAAAAATGGGAAAAGCAGATGAACTTAGTAGGTGATCGGACTGGAAAGTAGGAGTAGAAAAGGACAATGACAATCAAGTAGTTATAAAGAACAATTAGATTTGTAGTTTAGAAGAAGTAGTAATAGAAGGACCTGAGGTAGATATAGTAGAAAAGATAAAAAAAGCTAGGAGTAAGGACAAGAAGGTAGTTAGAATAGTAGAGGAAATGAAGAAGGCAAAAGTAAAGGAGCTAAAAGGAGAGGAGTGGAAGATAGAAGGAGATCTGGTAATAAAAGAAGGAAAAATATATGTACCAAAAAATGTGAGGTTGAAAGCGGAAATAATCTAGTTACATCATAATGTACCAGCAGCAGGATATGGAAGATGATGGAAAATGGTAGAGCTGGTGATGAGGAACTATTAGTGGCCAGGAGTAATAAGAGATGTAGGAAGATATGTGGAAGGATGCAATTTGTGTTAGAGAATAAAGAACAGAACAGAAGAAGTAGCAGGAAAGTTGAAGCTGAGTGAGGTACCAGAAAAACCGTGGACACATCTAATAGTAGACTTCATCATGAAGTTACTGGTGGTAGCTGGAAAAGATATAATCCTAGTAGTCTGTAATAGATTGTCCAAAATGATGCATTTTGTAGCAACTACAGAAGGAATATCAGCAGAGGGATTAGCAAGGTTGTTCAGAAATAATGTATGAAAGTTATATGGTTTATGTTATGGAACGCTTCAAACCTAACATTTGATTTTTCTTTTATCTATTTTTCTTTTAGTTTTATATTTCTTTTTCTTTTTCTTTTAGGACGATGAAGGAGGCACATGACAAGCAAGTCACATGATAGGTCACATGATGTGACGTCATAAGCCTAGAACTTGATGGAAGGGTCTGGAAGATGACGTCAGGGCACCTGGAGTACACATGGTGGCCTTGAGTAAGAAATAAGGTGGACATGAGGTTGTAGCATGGACCAGATGTATTTAGTATATAAGACTCTAATTAAGAAGAGGCTCCTTGTCGAGTTCTCTTGTGAACTTCCCACTTGATATCTGCCTAAGAGATTTATTGCTTGTGTGATCGTTGGACTTTGTATCTAGTGGTTGCCACAACAGTTTACCAGAGAGCATAGTGTCGGACAGAGGACCACAGTTTGCAGCAGAATTAACAAAAGAGTTGAATAGGATGCTAGGAATAGAGACGAGGTTGTCAACAGCATTCCACCTACAGATGTATAGGCAGACAGAATAGATGAACCAAAAGTTGGAACAGTACTTGAGGTTCTTTGTAGATCATAGACAAAAGGATTGGCCAGAGTGGTTGGTATTGGCAGAGTTTGCAGTGAATAACAAAGCTCACATGGCAACTAAGGTTTCGCCTTTCATAGCAAACTATAGAAGAGAATTGAGAATAGGGAGCGATATAAGAAAGAGAGAAAAAGTGGAGAAAGCGACGGAATTTGTGAAGAGAATGAAGAAGGTGCATGAAGAAGCAGGAGCAGTGCTAAAGAAAGCACAAGAAGATATGAAGAGGCAGGTAGATAAGGGGAGGAAAGAGACCGAAGATTGGAAGAAAGAAGATAGGGTATTGTTGAGTACCAAGGACTTGGTGTTCAAAAAAAGACTGGCAAGGAAACTAGTGGACTAATATGTAGATCCATATACAATTGAGAAGGTGGTATCCATCAATGCGGTCAAATTACAACTGCCAACCTCAATGAGAATCCATCCAGTTGTAAATGTCAGTTGGATAGTATGATACAAGAAACAAGTGGAGAGACAGAAAAAAGAAGAAAAACTAATAGAAATAGAAGGAGTCAAAGAATGAGAGATTGAGAAAATATTAAATAAAAGAAAAATAAGAGGAGTAGATAAATATTTAGTGTAATGGAAGGAGTTTATGGCAGAATATAATACATGGGAGAGGAAGAAAGATTTAGGAAATGTAAGAGAAGCATTGGAAGAATTTGAAGGGAGGATGAACACAGAAGTAAGGAGGCAAGAAAAATTAGAGAGGACAGAAGAGAATAACTTTAGAAGGGGCGAGTTACCAGAAAAGTTTATAACAAAGATGTTATATGGATAGAACAATAGAAAGTTTGAGGAAGAATATTTGAGGAAATTGGAGAGAAACTGGCAAAGATAGAAGTCAGTTTCTCCAGAGGAGAAACCTTGAAGGGGGGGTAATATCAAGAACGAAAGAAGTGGACTTAAACTTTTCTTATTTTTTTTACTCATTTTTATTTTTCTTTTTGATTTATTTCCTTTCATTCTATTTTTAGAACTAGGGTTAGGGTTAGAGTGACAAGATCATGCTGTCACACAGCAGGTCACAAGTCACATGATGCAGGGAAGGATGTAGAAGGTTCTGGAAGGATGATGTCATACAACATATAATACATATGTTGACCTTAAGATGTACACATAGTCATTTAGAGTAGGTTAGAAATGACTTGCACAGACCATTAGGTCCTTGTATATAAGATAGACAATCCTGTACAGAGTTCTCTATTGAGTTCTCTTATGTTAACCCTATACAAGGCTCACTCTCTTAACCAACTCTAAGGTTTTGAGTTTGTAACAATTATCACCAAACTACAGTGTCAATAGTGACATGCTTATTATCTCTATCAAAACTCATCTGAAATTGCAACCAAGCAAAAGTAGCAGCATAGCATATAAGCTGAAGCCAAGGTTGTTCACAAAGTCTGCACTCCATATTCTATAGATAAGTTTTCATACTTGCTCCATACTTCATGTTATTTTTTAATAAACTTTCATCCAAGCATAAACCACATCTGACAAATTTGAGTACTCCACATATGATATTGAACACTATCAAGAGAAAGTCATCCAATTGTACTCTGCAATCACCCTGAACATACAGATAATCAAATTCCAGGTATAGATATTAGCAGGTATATGTGAAAGTTGGTAACTTCCATACAAGAATAGGTCATTATAGAAATACAACAGATAGATAGATGTGGCATGTTGAAAAGGAGTGGTCAAGGTCTTTGTATCCATAAGAGGAAAAACCCAGCAAACAGAAGAATGAAAAACAGGTCACCGAAAACACGCATCAGAACAACAGTCAAGATCTCGTCATTTTTTTGCTGCTCTCAACT
>JAJOHK020000543.1:0-23722 GCA_022457215.2 Leucocoprinus gongylophorus | reverse complement strand
GGAACTCGCCATTGCCCTCGACATCACCGATGGCCCTCGCTCCTCGTCTTCCTCTGCTGCTCCCACCCCCCCAGATCCCCCCGTCTCTACACCGCTCTCTGCATGGGCCTCCCCCCGCCTCCTGTCTTCCCACCATATCACCCCGGCCTCTTCTCTGCCGCCGTCTCCGCGCTCAAAGACCACCGCCCCGACCAGGACTGCTTCCCCTGCCTTCAGCAACCTCAGTCTTGCCTCTTTCAGCCGTGTCCATGTCCCTTCGCCCCTTAACAGGCCCCATCATGCTTTCAACTCGTATGCCCGCTTCTCTCAGGACTATTCTTCTGCTCTTCCGGGCGCTCAGCACAACCCAGCACCCGCCGACGACGTCACCATGGCTACTTCTCCTCCCAGCTCCACCAATTGTGTCCCTCCCGCCCTTCTCTTTTCCAGCTCCTCCCCCCCCAGCTCCCCTCTAGCCTCTCGTGTCCCTAGTCCCACCGTTCTTCCCTCCCTCCTTAAAGTCGCTGCTTCCATCCCCACTGCTCCAGTTCCTTCTGCTTCCGCTATCCGTGCAAATCCCTCCCTCTTGCTCAGCAAACCTTTCAAATGTCCCAAGCCCAACTGCAACAAGAGCTACAAGCAGGCCAACGGTCTCAAGTATCACATGACCCATGGCAGCTGCAATTTTGCTCCTCCTAAGGACCTCGAGCATGTCAAGGATCTTCTCGAGAGGAAAAAGCGCGAGCGAGCCTGCGAGCGCGAAAGGGTTATCAGTCTCGGCTTGCCTCTCCCCACTCCCCCCACCGGTCCCACCACTCCCACTACCGAGCTTGCCGCAGAATATGGTATCACAGAGACCGATCTCAAGGAAGTCGAGGAAGAGGCTGAGAGACGCCTCCGCCCTTTTGCCTGTGCTATTGGAGACTGTCAACGCCGCTACAAAAACATGAATGGTCTCCGTTATCATTATCAGCATACTGGTGAGCATGGTGTACAGGGCTTATCTTTGCTCGCCAATGGACAGCACGATTGTCTACAGAGTGCAAAGAAAAGTCCCCATCATTACGTTGCCATCCACGACCGCCCAGGAAAGAAGAGACTTGTCATTCGTCCTATGCCACAAAAGCAGAATGATGCCAAGCAACAGAACACCAACTCGGGTCAGGTAAATGACTGTTTTGTCTAGCTGAAATGCGATATCTCATCCTCCTTCCTTCTCTCTCTCTCTCTTTCCCTCCCTCTTTCTCCAGCATATGAGTGTTTATCCCTATCCTTGCTATACAACACCCACCCCTGATTCTTCCTCGACAGCCGGACTTTCTGTCGTTCCACCTTCTCCCACCACCTGCCAACACTCACGTGCTGGAGGATATTTTAGTTCTACCACCGGCACTGCTAATACCTATCTCGGATCGAATATGAACCACGGCAATCTCAGTTCATTGATGGCGATGCAGCAACATGGGGGTTATGTTCCACAACCAACGCAGCCACAGTTGGCTATGTTTCATCAACAACTGAAGGATCGGTATGGAGACTATGCGAGTCAGCTTCAACCGCATGCACAACAGACACAACAGACACAAGGACACGAAGGTTCTTCAGCAGTGTAGGTGTGGAAAAAATATTTTTTGATTCATTCTTCCTCTCTCTTTCTCTTGTTATGTAATTTACCCTTCCTCCACGGTTTGGCTTATTCTTGTACGATTTATTCTGTTATTTTGTAATCTTTCTTGCACACGTCGATCGCTTTCTTTTTTTTCTTTCATTCTTGGCTCATGCTCGACGTTGTGGAGGGAGATGTAGAGGAGGGTTTTTGCCAAAAAAATACTCGTCTTGAGTGTAGAATCTTCTTTTTTTTGTTTTTGTTTTCTTTCCCTTCCGCTCTCCCACTAGTTTGGAGATCTGGTAATGACTTATATTTGAAAGTAGCATAACAATCAAACCTAATGCATGTATGTATGAGCGATGAGCGATGAGAGGTGTACGATTGGCAGCGGTCGAGTTCCGTATTATACATTTCTCTTTCCGTGAACAATCTTAAGGGAAACTGGATATTAGATGGTACTCCGACACCAGTGTATGTTGTGTATTTGTTTCACACACATGACACACACTATCCTCCTACGGTCGATTTCAGATAGGATCAGTGTTTTTGGTAGCACAAGATGGTATCATTGGGCGGACAATGGTTACTTCAAATGCTGGATGAAAGGGTATATAAATCTAGACCTAGACCTAGTACATGGGTCTATTAGAATGAGAGTCTCTGACTTGGAGGATAGACCCGTGTCGTTCTCGCCTTTGTTTGCTTTTATTGATAAATACTACAAACAAAGAGAAACAAATACCTCCCCACTAAAATTAGATGATAAGACTTCTCGAAGCCTGATACAGAATTGACTAACACCATTCCTCGGATTACTATTTTCAAACCATGAGAGGAGGAGAGCGAGATCCCGTTCCGATTTGTCATCAACGCCGGGGGTGAGTCATCTATTATATATTGCATCGCTTAGGTATATAGATCGGTGGGGTAGGTAGGGCGGGTTTTAATTGCAATCAGTTTCATTGGATTGGTTGCGACTCCGGCCGTTTGTATGGAGAGTCAATGACTAAGCGCAGCCCAAAAATCTAAAAATGAAAAATGCCAACCTCCTCCTTCTCCGTATGGATATCGCTATTCCGCATTATACCATTTCCAAAAGAAAGGTGAACTAGCTTGTATTGATCGGCGGAGGTAATCCGTAATCCGTCAAGTTGACGTTCAAACCCTTACTATGGTTTCGTGATACTTTCATATCAACACAGCTTGTTTATTTAAATTGGCGGTAAAATGTTGATCAAGCAAGGAGAAGGAGAGCCGCTCTCCTCTTAATGGACGACATGGAATGTCAAGTCGATATCACGTGAGATAATATAGCGTGAATGGTTCAACCTTTGTCAAAAGTATAAACTCGAGCAAGTCTCGTGGCTTTCTTCGAAGCCATCCAGTGTTCATCATTTCTCAGGATATCCACTTCTATATCACTGACCTTGAGAATTCGGCCTATAGAATTAGGATTCTTTTTTTCTTCTGATGGCTCATCACAATAGGTTTGATGATGAGTATCAATATCTCGACACCGGTTAAATCTAGCGGTGATAGTATGTATGACCGACACACACATACACACATTTATTGGTGTTCTTTTCTGATTGTCCTTCGAGAACCAATTCATTGTATGTTCTTTTCTTTTCTTGTACCAACTTCTCGTTTTGCCCCTTTGTTCAGATGGTGGGAGAATGAAACTCAAAATTCCGTTTAGCTGAAGCTTTAGATTAGAAATGTTGAGTAGAAGAAACCATATAGATAGATGACAAAGACATAGTAAGTAGAAGTAGACTTATCTCAGTAAAACAATACTTATGAGTTTAATGAGTGTTCACAATAGCAGAGAATGTCTATAATGCTATCAACAATGAGTCGCTATACTAATTGAGCATAGAAACAACTACAAGAGGGTTGGCTGCATTGGATAGGTTTTATTACATATCATGTTGGAAGCTTGATTCTGATCAAAGTCTTTTTTAGCTCTTTCCTCCAAAGCACAAACTTTAGTACCTAGGAATAGTTTAGTTGTTAAGCATAATTCCTACTGTATTGGGATTTATAAGAGAAACTCAACAAAGAGTTCTCAATAGATTAGACTTCTTATATACAAGTACATAGTGGTCCATGCCCTATGTTAGGGCAACTGAACAAAGACTGCAGGGATACAGAAAAGCTATATCTTTAGGAAAACCTAAGTGTATATTAGAAGATATACTAATCAAGTACAACCTACCTTCAGGAAAACCTAAGAGAATAGAATAAGGTTTTTCAAAGATAGTTGCTATTTTAAATACTCTACTGCTCATTGCAATTTAACTGAACAAATACTAAGCTGACCATCATAATGATAGTATGTAGATAGTCAGAAACACAAGTAGAATTGTCTAGAATGTTATCCAGAAAGACAATGAGTGTTGTAGCAACCACTTAATCAAAGACAGTCAATAGCACACTAAGTAAACTTATAAGCAAAGTATCTTATAATGATCACAAGAGAACTTGGCAAGAAGTCCCCAATGTATTACTATCCTATTTATACAAATGGTTCCTGGTTTGTGCTAGTGATAAATAACTCTATTCTAAAGTCTATATGTCATCCATGAGTATACTATGAGATTGACATGCCATAGATATATATCTTAATATTATTCTTTTTAGTTCTTTCTATAATGTTCTAGGCTTTATAATGTAATATTATGTAATACTTCATATGACCATTGTCATATGTCTCTTTATCATCCAAGAAATAAAAGAAAAAGAAAAAGAAAAAGAAAACAAAAGAAAATCAAATTAAAAAAATTAGATAAAAGGAAAAGAAAATCAAAATAAAATATCAGAGTCCAAGTATACTATGAGGATTTAATATCAATAGAAAGTAACTTAGCAAGAGTCTCAGGGGTTATTTAAAGAGGTGGTATCTAAGTATAGAATATAGTAGTATTAGTTTAGAAGAATAATAGGTCTGGCAGTATTCTTTAGCAATAGACAAGGATGAGGAAGTCTGTATAAAAGACTGTAGTATTTAGGGTTTGGTGTCAATGAAGAATTGGGTCCTCTTATATTCTATAATAATTATCCTACTCTAACATTTATACATTATTCTTATATCTATCATTATTAGAACTTTCTGGTATGAACTTAGATATTTTTCCTTTCTATCCCTTTTCTCTTCTCTTTTCTTTCTTCTTATTTTGATATTTTTATTGGACTTAGATAAGAAAATGTGATGTGATATCATATATGGTAGTTACAAACTATAATATAGAATACAATCTCACACTATTATGTGACTAAATAGAATATCATAAAATCTACTAGAAAGTCTTAGTCATACTTTAGAGTAAGTATTAGAATAACTAGGCAAAGTCTATAGAGATTAGTGAAGTTACTCTAGAAAAACATAAGAAAACAGAATGAGGTTTTCTAAAGATAACAACTATAAGAAAACTTGACTTTTTATCATACTTAGCTAAACAAGCTTCTTTAATCCTGATTCTCATGAATCTTGCAACATATTTCTTTGCTTCTGTCATATGCTAAGTCTAACTCTAAACATAACCCTAACTGATATTATATAACATGTTTATCACATATTAATCTTATAGATAATATATGGTATTTAGAGTAAGTTAGTATGAGTCTTATACAGACTACTAAAAGAAATCTTCCATAGTGGTGTTATCAGTCTGTAAGATTCCACTTACAATTTTCCATAGTGATATTATTCTCTTGTAATATTCCTACTTATAGCCTGTTTTCTATAACAGTGTCATTTCTGTTTAAAACTGGTCTTCTACAGTAGAGTTCTCTTATACTAATCCTTGTCAGTATTTCATTACTGAAACATTCATTTGGACTGTACTATGAAATATCTGAGTTCTTCTTTTATTATACTTGTATTTAAAAATTGGTAGATATACTGTAATCTTCAGTCTGATAATCAACTATCATTAGCACTCATCTCTGGTGTTTTTTTTTACATCAACAATTTATAATATAGAGCTCAGTAGCAGACCATGGTAACTACTATATAGTCATATACATTCATAAGGAGACAACATAAAAAATGAAAAGAAAAGAAAAGAGAAAGTGATATAATATAAAAAAGAAAAGAAAAGAAACTTAGAAAGAGACCATACAAAAGACATAGTCTTGAGTATGCTAAGTGATGCTTTCTCCAAAGGAGAAGGCATTACTGTTGAATTCCAGAAAGAGAATGAAATAAGCTAGTATGTTTCTTCTTGAGTTTCAATAATTGTTATATTTTTTACACTTATAAAGTATATGTCTTCTTGTTTCAATCCAATAATTGCTACAAGTATTGTGACAACCACTAGTCACAAAGACTAATAGAGTACAAACAATAAATCTCTCAGTAGGAAGTCTCTACTGAATTGCTATTCTATTTATATAAGTTACAGGTGGTCTATGCTATCAATAATTAACCCTATCCTAAAGTCCATATATTATCTATGCTTTATCCTCATATCTTTTATAAAGATACTATACTGTATATATATGCTCTGACATCATTCTTCTAATCCCTTCTAGCCTACTTTAGCCAAGTCTAGGCCTATGACCTCACATCATGTGATATGTCATGTATCTCTTCATTGTCAAAAAGAAAAGAAATATTAAATCAAGAAAAATAGATAAAATGAAAAGAAAAATATTAATGTTACAAACTTAAGTCCTTAGAGTTAGACAAGTGAATAAACCTTGTATTGGGTTAACACAAGAGAACTCAATAGAGAACTCTGTACAGGATAGTTTACCTTATATACTACTTCCTATAGTCCATGTAAGCTAAATCTAGCCTATCCTAAATGACCATGTATATCACACATTGTATGATATTATCCTTCTAGAATTTTCTATGTCCTTTTATATATCATGTGACTTGTGACCATTACTGTCATTGTGTTATCTGATGTGACTGATGTGTGACTGAGTGATGTCATCACTAACTCTAACCCTAAGTTCTAAAAATAGAAAAGATGAAAAATAAATCAAAATCAAAATGAAAATGAGAAAAATAATAAGGAAAAACTAAGTTTACTATACTTGAACTTGATAGTTAGTGTCCAAGTGCATCATAACAACAAAGACATGTAAAGTTTTCTCATAGAAAAAATCTTAGCTGATATTCACCAATGGAAGTATAATTAACTATAGCTCTTGTAGCTCTTGTACATAATAAGTTTAAGTAACTGAAGTATTTCAGCCAAGACTCACCTTTAGAGTATATTGGTTTGATAATATTGAGATTGTCATTAAGAAGTTCTAGAAAATATCTCTCTTTGTTATCTAAAGCTTAAAAAATCATTTTTCACTTGTTTAATATTTCATTATATTCATTCTTTCAACTAAAGTACTATGAAAACTTGCATAGGAATATAGAAGGTAGATTAAATTTCTTGGTCTCTTTATTGACAATATTATGAAGTAATCACTTGTTTTAGCTTGGATAATCCCAAAATTCAAGAGAATTGTGGTGGTTTCTTATAAAGAACTTCCTAATTTTCTTGGAAATAGCCAAAGTCTAGATTTGATAAGAACAAACAGATAAGTCAAAGATTTTTTTTACTATGTGAATAGAGTTAGTGATGACAAAGATGCATTTGATATTAGTTAATTGAATGGCTTGATTTAATCTACATCTGATAGTGAATAATTTTGCTTTAGTGGATGTAATATTTATAATATAGTAGATAATTTTGATGACAGAGAAATTATAAATATGTATGTCAAGATTGCAGAAAGTAGACTTAATTTCTTTTTATTGTTTTTCTCATTTTTATTTTCTTTTCAATTTATTTTTCAGTTTTTCTATTTTTAAAACTTTAGGGTTAGGGTTAGAAGTGATTGGTCACACTGTCACATCAGTCACATCTGATAGTGTGGTCACAACATAAATCACAAGACTTAAGAAAAGAAAGTAGAAGGTTCTAGAATAAAGTGATGTCATACAACATAGACATCACATGTTGGCCTCATGCTTAACATATAGTCATTTAGGGTAGGATGCACAATACCTAGTATAGACCATCTGTAAGAGTATATAAGGTAAATTATCTTGTAAAGAGCTTTCTATTGAGTTCTCTTGTGTTTACTCTAATATAAGAGTTTGTCCTTTTACCTAATTCTAAAGATTTAAGTTTATAACAATGTATATGAGTGATATACATAGCAACCTTATTTTTAATACTAGTGTCTGATAATACAATAGCAATTTTGGGATCTGCTAATACATTGAAAACAATTTCATTGAGTTTGTTAAGATGTGTCAACATACTTTCTGTCAGAAAAGTAGAAGGAAAAGTGACTAGAGAATAGATTGATTAGTCTATTTCCAGGAGAAAATTCATTATTAAAGAGATCAAAAGAATTGAAAATTCCATTTAATCTATTGTTAGCATTTATAATGGAACTTTTGATTTTCAGTCTTTGTTTGGGGGTTAATTTTTCTATTGATAGCTGATGATGATTGTGATTAGAAGAATGTCTTGATTCTAACAACACCTTGATGATGTAATTTGGAGGAAGAAAATAAGTTCAGAGTTGTAATCTTCCACCAAGTTTTTGAAAATATAAGTATATCAGAATAAGACCTGTGATAGCCTCAGTATCTGATGATAAAGAGATACAAAATGCTTCAAGGATTCAAAGAACAACTTTATGTTGCATATTTCTGAGAACTTTAAGCAGGTAAGCTAGAGAGGCTTTGTTGTAAAACTACAATAGAAAGCTATATAGTATAATAGGAAGAACACACATCTTATATAGAAGATGTTTTTGAGATGGGATAAGACCTCTGGATGAGTTATCAAGTATTTTTATACTTTTAACTGTGGATATGGCCTTGTTTGCATAAAAGTCAACATGTTGATGAAAAGACAGTTTTCTATTGAAGATAAATCCCAAATATTGCCAATTTTTCTTGAGATGTAAAATGGATCCTCCTAAGATAGAGAGATCTAAAGGAGAAGAGTTAAAGACTTCTTGTAATCTGAAAAAGTAAAAAACTTCAGTTTTCCTATACTCAATGAAGAGTCTGAATTGTCCAAGAAGAAGACGTTGTGGCAACTACTAGACACTCAAGGTCTAATGATCTCACTAACAAGTAAATTTCAAAGTAGAGATATAATATAGGATATTCACAAGAGAACTTGACAAGGAGTCTCTGCTAAATTAGCATCCTATATATACTAAATACATCTGGTCCATGCTACAACCTCATGTCTGCCTCATTTCCTACTCAAGACCACCATGTTGCATACATGTGCTCTGATGTTATCTTCTAGATCTTTCTACTATGTTCTAGGCTTATGATGTCACATCATGTGACATGTCATGTGACTGCAATGTCATATGCCTCTTCATCGTCCCTAAAAAAAAAGAAAAACAAAATTCCTATAAAGTCAGAAAATAAAAGAAAAAAGAAAATAAAAATTATCCATGTCCAGAGCGTCTCATAACAGAAGAGACATAATACAATAATTATAAAAAAGATTTGAGTTAGAAATATAAAGAGATTTGTTCTGAGTAATAAAGGAACCATTGTTTATAAAAGAAAGAACAGAAATAGGGATTTTTAGGTTTTTTACCCTTTTTTTGAAAATATGAAAGACTGGTGATAAATATAGAGCTGATATAATAGGAGAAAGTACTAAGTCTTGTCCAATGCTTCATTAACATCAAAAAAAGAAGAAGAGAAATTGTTCTAGAGATACTTAGTTTTTCTACCTACTAAATAGTTGCTGAAGAAGCAAGAAATCTAAGATTAAATCCTGTCTTATCTAGGATTAGTAAAAACATTTGATGATTGAGAGACAGGAAGAATTATATAATATTAAATACTAAAGTATTAGTTGAGCAGTTTTATACCCAACTAGCATATATGAGATATATCAAGACTATATCTGCATCAGTTGTAGATTGTTGTTTGAGTCCACCTAGTTGACAAGAGTAAATTGTATTCTTAAATAAAGCTTAAAATTAAAGCCTTTCACCAATTACTTTCTCAATTAACTTGTTAAGTATATTTAAAAGAACAATAGGCCTGAATATTTTAGAAATGTCATATGATGTCTTATTAAGCTTGGAAATGATGATGGATGTAGACATTTTGAAGTGTGATGGCCAATATCCTAAGTCAATACATATATTAGCAATGTTTATGATGCTATTGAGACATAACAAATTTTCAACAATTTCTTTAAGATGTCTCCAAGACAGTCTATCAGATCTAGGAGTCAAATCATTGCTGTAATTGTGGATGGACAACAAAAATTCTTCTTTTGAGAAAAGTATTCACTTAGTAGGAAAAATATTTGTAATTTCTTTTAACAACAAAATGTTAACTTGCTGATGTTGAGCCAAGTTGAATGATTTATGAAGGGCTTGCCAAAGATCTTCAATTTCAAGGTATGGGCAACCATTGTGTTTGATTGCTTTGATAGCTAGCAGCTTTTTTTTCTTAACCTAGTTCATGAACTCCCAAGGGCCTTTCTTCTTGTTCAAAATTTCTTATATTTTGGCATTGAAGAAATCCTGTTTAGTATTCTTAACTACTTTCTTGAAATTCTTCCAATTCTCTAAGTGTCTTGAATTTTTGTATATTTTCAAATATCTCTGACAGTTTTTATTCTACCATGATTTCAAATATTTAGTAATATTGACTATTTTTGCATGTTTGTACCAGGTATTGTCTGTATTATTTGCAAATTCTTATATAATGCACTCAAGATTCTTCTTGCTATTGATGTGATTAGTATCAAGTTTTTTGATCAACCCAATGACTTCAGTAACAAAATTAATTTCTTCTTTGCTATTTTTGATGATTGTTTGTTTTCTGGTTTGGATATTCTTTGCAAAAATTGAAATTTTCACTGCAAGAGAAACATGATATGATGATAATCTCTAATTAGAGTGAATAGTATGATTGTTGAATTCAGCTAAATTTAGTTGGAGAAATATAAGATCTATAACAGAATTTGAATCATTGGGATTGTCTATGTATCTTGTAGGAACTTAGACCATAGTGCTAGAGATACTCAAATTTAGAGTCAGCAATATTAGTAAGTATATTACTATGGGTCAAATGATTGGGAAAAAGAGGATCTTAGGAACTATCTCTAATATTAAAATTGCTTGTTATAATAAGAACATTATTAATGTTAGCTTCAGTATTCTTGAAATACTTTAAAGCCATTTGAGAAGAGTCAGAATAGACATTGATTATGAAATAAATAGAACCATGACTGAAAAAGAAGATGTATGAAATATCCCTATAATTAAAAAAATTCTTTCAAAGAGAAAAACAAAGATTAGAGAGATAGATATTAATGTAAGTGATAACTCTTAGCAAATCCTGAGAGTTTGATGGATTTCTAGAAGATATTATCTAATTAGAGTAGTTAGAAATTCCTACCAAACCCTCCTTTTTCTTATTAGAAGAATTAGAAATAGATCATATCATTGACCAAAATAGTTTTTGAATAAAGATAATGTCAAATTCTCTTTGTGCTTCTAAAATAGTATTAGTAAGCAAATTATTCTTATAAATGTTTTGAGAAAAGATATTGATATCTTTTATAATTATTTTTGAATACTACTCATAGTTGAGTGAGTTAATTTGTTTCTATTATCATGGATTTCTTGATATTTCTTTGTATGTCATTCTCTATTGAACCAGTGTTTCTGGAAAGAACACAGATTGGAGTCAGCTTGATGGTTGTTCTTATAATTAGAGTATTTAAAATGATGAGGACATAGATCTCCTTGTTTTGTTTTGAGTTTAGATGAATTAATCTTGAAGTTTGATTTGTAACACCACATGAAGTGTTGGTGATGCTCTATCTTGTAAGAGCTATTGCATTTAATACATTTTGAACCTTGAATTCTACATGCAAAAGTAGTATGTCCCCACTTTTAGCAATTTTTATACTAGGAGATGCTAGGGTTCATGTTTGCTCTACAGATGATAGTAATGTGACTTCCCACATTAAAATATCTATTGACTAGCATTTTGGTATTCTTACCATTTTGAATGTACCAAATGTCTATTCAAACAATTGCTATATTGGATTTAGATGAAGCCTTGATGATTCTTGGTCCAGAAGTGAGTGATAAGTCATTGAATATATGGCTCAATTTGATGATAGTTTTGATGAATTCTGAGTTGATAGAAATATTAGTGTTTTCCATAAGATATATAATTCCTATTATTTTTAAATAAAACTTTGATTGAGAAAGTCTTAGAGCTTGGATATGATATCATTGATATTCTTAATATAGTTTTCTATAACTTGAAGATCAGATGCTAATGCTACAGAGTTTGAGACAATGGTAATACCACTTGCTTATGATCAAATATAATCTACCATGACATTCAACTTAATATTCCTAACAGCTCTGTTGATGTTAGCAATATGAATGCTAAATAATACCAAGATTTTGTTAATATTGGCCTAGTCTATAAGAATGATAATTTGCTTTCATGACAGACTTTTAGTAGTCATTTTAATATGAGGTTTAGTCTTATCTGTATTGTTAATGATCTTATGGATATTTTCAATTTTCTTAGCTGATAGATTTGGATAATTTTTCTTTAGCTTGAGGATATCAGATACCTTAGGATTTACTGCTTGAGCATAAGATTGTCAGATGTTCATTTCAGCCTTGGTCATAGTATTCTTTCTCTTGTTAAAAAACTTGAATTTTTTCAATACTTTCTTAGAAGAGTGGGCAGAGATAGGAGGAGGAAGTTTGATGATTTCAGCTGCTTTACTCTTTAGTACACCCAAAGTTGGACCCAAGTTGATTTTTGGAGATTTCAGAGTAAATTTGCTTGAGACTTTTGTTCTAAACAAGTTGTTGTACTTGTCAGAGGGAAGTGAATCCTATTCAGAATTATAAATGGAGGATATGAAGCTTTAGGCCACTTTACCAAAACCTTTTAGTTCAGGAACATCATTTGTCTTACTGTTTACAACTTTTTTAGTCCTAATGAAGTTAGCCATATGTAGTAAAAAAGTATACATATTCTTGAAATCAATTTTCAAGAATTCCATAGTATTAAAAATAGAAATCAGATAGGTCTCACCATCTCATATATTAGGTTTGGTGGGTTGGTTGATGTTATAAGCTAGAGAGACCTTATAGACTTCTTGCTGTATATCCAGGATATGTTGATCATTTGCCTTGCTTGCCTTATGAGGTGGCAATATATTGTTTAGAGCCACAGTCTCATTGATTTTGTATTCTTTTCCATACTTGAAGCTATTACCAGTTTCTGAATTGTTGGAGATGTTGTTCTTCTCTATATTAGAGGTTGAAGAATGCAAATTATACTCAGCTTTAACTTGTTCACTCCACAGCAGATTGTTGTTCTATATTTCCATCTGTTCATAGCATAAAATTGAGAAAGCTTTAGAGAGAATGGAAGGCTCTTTAGAATTGTTTATAGAGGATAATAGGGATCTTCCTCTAGAAGAACTCATATCAATATCATTTATATTTAGGTTAGTCAGCCCTGGTGTTACAGTAATATACTTGTCTTGTCAGAAATAAGACTTATTCTCTAAATATTACAAACTTCATTTAGCTTGTATCTCTACAACTAGTGAACCAATTTTTACAAACTAAGTTAATCTGGAAGGCTCCAAATGAGGGCTATTTGCACATATGTGGGATGTACAAAAGCAACAACAAGCAGCTAAGATATCAGATCATCAGTAACTATAAAAGTTTTGTTGACTATTATCTCATGAATAGCTAAATGGATTCACACAATTAAACTTGTGTTGGAAAGTGCTTATCAAACATTTTCTGATGATATATAGTATATCTCAAAGCAATAAGTATTAATAAAGATACAAGCATATCAATATAGTAACATAATTAGTTATCTTCTAAAATTAGCCTGATATTTGCTATAACAGATAGCAGTCCCACCAAGTAATGAATTTTGATCATGTGATAGAAACAGCTTGTGCACAGACCATCACTATTTTGTATAAATACTTCTATATTTGAGAATTAAACTTCAGACTTAACAATATTAGTTTTTATTATCTATTCCTTATTATCATTGATATCTGTATCAATCTTTATCATCATTGTTATCATTATTGAACTGGAACTTGTTCTCTTAAACTCTATTCATTCTTCTAAAGTTATGATATTAGACTTATAAAGTTTAAACTCAAGTTTTTTTTGACTTTATTTTTCTTTTCTTTTCTTTTATCTTTTATTCTGGGAATTAGGGCTAGGGTTTTGGTGTGACATCACTGTCACACTGTCACAAGTCACATGATACAGTTACAACAATGATCACAGATCACAAGATAGCAATAGAAGAAAGTAAAAGATTCTAGAAGGATAATATCATATATAATATATACTGATCTTAAGGTAAACACATGATTATTTAGGGTAGGCTAAAGTAGTAGTAGCACAGACCATGAGACTTAGTATATAAGATAAACAGTCCAGTACAAAGTTTTCTATTGAGTTCTCTTGTGTAAACCCTATATGAAATTCCTTTTCTTGATCTACTCTAAGGTTCTGAGATTATAACTGTTATAACTCAAAAGTGTGGACAGACTTCTAGGGTTAAAGTGAGACAATGTAGTTAATTATTAGTCTATAGCTAGAGAGAGATATGGGCATGTAATTAGGAAAACACATGACATTATATTATAGGCCTGGAAGTAGTCTAGAGCAGTCTGGAAGGACTTAGGGTCTAGAAGGATTGGGAAGAGTCTAGAGTAGGAGTTAGGGTTAGAGAGTGATGTTAAGGGACAATGGTTCCTCATGGTGTACACATGGTGCACATATATATGATAGAGATTAAGGAATATGACATCAAGGTATATATATACAGTATGGTAGCCTTATAAAGAATGAGTAATAGGATATGAGGTGGACATATGGACTTTAAGATAGGAGTAGTGTAGTAGTAGCATGGACCAGGACTAAACTATATAAGTAGGGATAGATCTTGTAAAAAGTTCTCTATCAAGTTCTCTTGTGTAAACCCTATACAAGGTTCTTCTCTTTTAAGTCAACACTAAGGCTTTTGAGTTGTAACAATAACAGTTTCTTTCTCAGAATCATATTCTGAACTGAACTCAATCTTGGTAAGTGTTAGTAGGCTCTCTTTTTGTTTTATCTCACACTGTCTACTAACTACCTCAATTACTAACTACTACCCTAATTGAAATGTAAATGATTTTGTTCTAAAAAAGAATATTCTACTCTAGATAAGATTTGAAGAACATCAGTCATTCTCTTGTGTAGACAAGTTCTAAGTAGACTTATAGCACAGAGCTTCTATATAAAAAAACAAGTATACTACTTGATATCACCCACTTAAACAGTTACCAATATTTATAACTGCTTATATTAAGTAGCTAGCTTCTCTTTACACCTGAGGTCTAGCTTCTATACCAAGAATGACTAATAGTCATGTTAACTACTAGTCAGGGATAAAAATAGGTTAGGTAGTTTTGAGAATTGGAAATTAAGCTCTAATATTACAACTTAAGACTTAAAAAGTGAAGTCAGAAGAAGAATCTTGTATTAAAGTTAACACAAGAGAACTCAATAATATTCCAAGTATAAAGTTGTCTACTCTATATACACTAGACTAATAGTCCATGCTATACTAAACCTAGCCTATCCTAAAGGCTATGCATATTATGATCTTAAGCTAGAGCTTAGATTGCACTTAGACAAAGGCTTGAGAGAAGTTAAGAGGATTTATAGAAGTGGTAAAGTGTAAGGATATAGGAGAGTATCTACACTATATATACTAGTAAGATAGAAAGAAATATATAGTATATGAGGCAAGTAACATGAGAACACAATAAGAATAAGGCGAGGTTATAGCACCTACTACATGAGACACTGACTGAGACTACATACAGCACAGCTGATCATATTGTCATATCCTTTGCCCTTCACCATGCTGTCTCCAGGAGATATCAATCATAACAATGCATACTACATGTCATTGATATATAAGATAATATTATTGTTCTAGATTCTTCTATAATGTTCTTTGTAATACATGATTGTGTGACAGTAATATGTGACATATATGTGACTGTCACATATAATGTCATGCTAAACCCTAACCCTAAGTCTGAAAAATAAAAAAGAAATTAAGTCTACTATCTTTAATTCTAATATACTGTATCTCATAGTCTTTCTTACTTTACTTTCTTATTATCCTTGATATGCAACTAGCATGGTCAATTGCCACAAATCTTTATATAGCTAGATCCTAGGCTTAAGAAAGCTAACTGTTTAGTATAGATAGTTATGAATGGTAGTGACTATATCCAGGCTGTTATCTAGATGTTACTCATTATTTAAGTGGATGGTATTGAAGTAAATTACATATATTCTTTTGAGTAAAAGCCTTGTGCTAAAGATCTTTTATAATCTTTCCATGTAGAAGAGTAATGTTATCCAGTAAGGAAGTGTCTAGTTTAGGCATTATCTTCTTAGAGATATTAGCCAGTTGTTAGAGCTGTGAATAATAGACTTGATTTTATTCTATTTCTCTTTTGTCTTTATTTTATCTTTTGAGTTTCTTTTCTTCTTTTTTTATTAAGGACTTGGATAAAAGTGGATGTGACATCACACAAGTCACAGAGTTGTCACATAATCATGTGATACAAGAGAAGATCATAGAAGATTCTGGAACAAATAATATTATATAGTATAATAATAATACATTGGTCTTATGGTAAGTATATATACTTTAAGGTAGGTTAGTAGTAATGTGTACAAACCATAGTCTATAGTATATAAGATAGACTAGTTTGTATTTGGAACTCTATCAAGTTCTTTTATGTTACTCAATATATCAGTAATCTTTCATCTTTACTCAAAGACTTAAGTCATAACATCAGTATTCATTAAAGTAATAGTCAGTAAGGTAGTAGACAGGTAGTTAGTAGATAGTGTGATGTTGGGTAAAAAGAATACCAATTAGTACTTACAGAGAAATAATCTTGGGAGATATTATCTTGAAGTTATCAGATATTATAGCAACAAATATTATTGATATAAGTCAAGTGAATATGAAAGGATTGATCAGAGATGTAGGGGAGAAAGAAGCAATGAGATTATTGAAGCAGATGATGGAGAACAATGTAATAATATTGAAATTACAAAAACAATTGTTGGAGTTATAAGAAGTAGAAAAGCAGAAAAGAGAAGAGAACAAGAAAGAGAGTGGAGGAGAAGAGAATATGATGAAAGGTGGAAAGAGAAAGAACAGAGAACAAGAAAAGAGAGATAATAAGAAGAAGAAAAGAAGAGGATAAATAATAAGTGGAAACAAGTGGAGGAAATGAGAATAAGGGAAGAAAGAAAAGCAGAGAAAGAGTGGAGACAACAGAAGGTATGGAAGAGAAGAAGAGAAAGAAATAGAGAGATAGCAATATAGGAAAGAAAGTGTTTTGTCTGTGAAGATTTTGAGCATATCACCCATCATTGTAAAAATGTGGAAAGTAAGAGAGAGGAGAGATCAACACTGATGCCCTCAAATTTATTTGAAGTATTAGCAAGTAAAGTAATGAATGTGAGAATACCTAGTGAAGATAAAGAAAGAAAAGATAGAAAGATAATTTTGAGAGAGAAAAGATTGAAGAAAGAAAAACTGGTGAATATAGGAGTAAATAGCAGTCTTACTGGAGCTAATAGCTCAAGGAAGAAAACAAAGAAGAAGTTGTTAAGAGAAGTGATGGTGAAGATAGAGCTAAAGTAGGAAGATGACAAAGAAGGAATTGTTGTGGAGGCATTAGTGGACAGTAGAGTAACTGGATTGGTGATGAGTACCGAGTTTGCAAGAAAGAATAAGTTTAGAAAGAAGAAGTTGAATAGACTAATATATATGAGGAATGTGAATGGTATCTTTAATCATGAAGGACTGATTAAGCACATGGTAGAGGTGGAGTTGTTTTATAAAGAACACAAGGAGAGAATGGAGATAGATATGATAGGAAGACAAAAGTAGAGCATAATATTAGAAATGCTGTGGCTGGCATGCTACAACATAGAAATTGATTGGAAGACAGAAGAAGTAAAGATGACAAGGTGTCCAGATAAGTATAGAAAGCAGTGGAAAATGAAATAGAAAAAGCCAGGATGGCAAAAGCAAAAGGAGAAAGAACAGAAGAAAGAAAAGATGCAAAGAGAAAAGAAGAAAGAGTTTAGGAAACTAACAGTTAAGGAAAAAATAGAGATAGCCATGTTATGCCAGAAAATGCTTTTCTGTAAAAACAAGTAATCTCATAAGGTTTTTAAGCATATAAGACCTTTTTAAAGGTATTAGTAAGAAGATCTTACACTCCTAGATCAGAATAATATACTTATCTAATTAAATGATATATCCTCATACTGCTAGCATATCAAAGAGATGTTCAAATATCTCTGCAAATCTAGCCTTTATACCAAAACAGAGAAGTACAAGTTTCATTCTAAGTTGGTAGAACATTAGGGATATTTTTTCCCTTTCTGATCTTACCATGTTTGACAATGAAGTAAAGATTATCTAAGACTGGCTAAAGCCCAAGAAAGTCAAGAATATTCTGTTTTTCTTAGATTTTGCTAATTTTTACTATTAGTTCATCTTCAACTATATGAATATTATCATTTTATTGACCTATCTTATCAAGAAGAATATCTCCTGAAAGTTTGGCAACTTCTACCAAGATGCTTTCAATCCAAAGAAGGCATTTACCTTCACTTCCATTCTTATGTACTGAATCTCTAATACTCAACTCATTATAAGAACAAATACCTTAAACTATACTCTTGCTATAATTTTTTCTATTATAGATAAAGATAATGAAGTTCATCTAGTCACCTTTTACTCATAGACTTTCACCCTGATGGAGTTAAATTATGACATCTATGACAAGAAACTCTTTGCTATTTTTGAGGCTTTCAAAATTTGGTAACACTTTCTTGAAGGTCTAGTCTTTCCAATCAATATTGTTATAGATTATAAAAATCTTGAGTACTTATCTACTACTAAGATATTGATTTATAGATAAGTATAGTAGTTTGAATCTGCTCTAAACATCTTAGTATCAAACTGGATATTTTTATTAGATAGTAGAATGTTTATCCTAAAAAAGGAAATACCAGCTATGTTACAATCAACTCTCACAACTTCAAACCAATTTTTATCCAAGAACAACTTATAGTCTCTATGTAAGCTACAGTCTTTCCTTTTTCTTTCTTCTACACAGTTACAGTTATTGGTCTCACCACTTTCTTCTAAAATATTTTTTTGGCACTTTCTAGTGACTTTATTACTGAAAAACACCCTATTGCAGATGGATGCTTGTTTATAGACTCCACTAGTCTTATTCTTTTTGATAGTAGAATTTATATACTATTCTCTGGCAATCTTTATATATATATATACTCCAGTATAATTATGATCTTAGCTAGTTATTTCAGTCAAAACAAAATACTAAAATTAGCTCACCATAGTTATTTCTGACTGAGTCTTTATACTAATGTACAATATTTCTACAAGTTCTATTGTTACAAACTTAAGACCTTAAAGTTGGTTAAAGGAAAGAATCTTATATTAGGGTTAATATAAGAGAATTCAATAGAGAACTCTATAGAAGATTGTCTACCTTATATACTTGAAACTAATGGTCTATGCTCTATTACATTAGCTTACTCTAAATGACTATATATTTGCCTTAAGGTCAATATGTATTAAACATGCTGTATAATATTTATCCTTTCAGAACCTTTTACTATCTTCTTTTGTGTCATGTGATTGTGTGACAATTTGTGACAGTGATATATGATGTCATGCTAATTCTCTAACTTTAGTTCTCAAAATGGAAAATAAATCAAAAGGAAAAATGAGAAAGAAAGGAAAATAAATAAAGTCTAACTTTCACAACTCTGATATTTACATTACTTGTATATAATCCAAACTATAGTATCACAAAGTCTACAGATTTCTTAAATAGCTTTCTATCCCCAAATGACTATAGAATTCCATTTTATGGATTTTGTTAAGAAACTTCTATTATTCTCTAAATTTGATACTATCCTGTTCATTGTTAACTAGCTTATCAAGTAGGTGATTTTAATTTCTGTACATGATACTATTACAGATATCTGTGAACCTAACATGTTTGTTTTTTCTTCAAATGTTTTTTAAGTATGATATTTCATCTCATATTACCTCTGATAGAGGTCTAAAGCTTGTTTGAAACTTTTTCTGTTCATTAAACACTACTCTCAACATATGGCTTCACTTTACTTCAGATTACCACTCTGAAGGCAATCAACAAACTGAACATATAAACCAGACCTTAGAACAATACTTTTATACTTATAATAATGCTTCTAGTGTTACTACTAGTATCTTTTTATTCTTTATCAATAGGAGATATCATCTAATATCTTAGTATACCCTAAATATAATATTATTTTCTCTTAAGCCTATGACTTTGCCATTGATTTCAATAAATTACAAAGTATACTCAAGGCTGAAATCACTGTGGTATAATAGTGTTATCAGAAGTCTACCAATGTGAGATATTTCCCTATACCTAATTTCAAAGTAGATGACAAAGTCTTTATTAAAATTCAATTCTTCAGAACTATCTAGTCTTTGAAAAAACTCTTCAAGAAGTACCTTGAACCCTACAAAATTATTTCCCAGCCCAGTAATCTGTTGTTTACTCTCTGTTATTATAACTTAAAACTTAGTAACTATCTTGTATAAGGTTTATATAAGAGAACTTGATAGAGTTCCTAGTACAGAGTGTCTATCTTATACATGCTAACTAGTAGTCTATACAAGACTAATACTAATTTATTCTAAAAACTATGCATTATTCATAAGATTAATATATAGTAAACATATTATATGATATTATTGTTTTGGAACTTTTTATATTCTTCTATGTATCATGTAATTGTGCAATTGTGATTGTGACATGTATGACTGATGTATATCACCTTGTCATAGTTGTATAATAGTTATAATAGTCATATATAATATTATACTATAACTCTAATTATCACAAAATGAACTACTCACTTATTTGTGATATCTGAACTTTGAATGTACTCTCAGAGGTTTAGGAGTGATTCAGAAGTTCAATAATGATGACAATGATGATTAATATCAATACAGATAAAGAATAAAGAATGATAAAAATTGATGTTGTTAAGTCTGAAGTCTAATTCTCAAACACAAAAGTATATATATAAAAGAGTAATGGTCTGTACACAAGCTGTTGCCATCACATGATCAAAACTTGTACCTGATGGGAGCTGTCATCTGTCATAGCAGCTATTAGGCTAATTTTAGAAGATAACTAATTATATCACTACATTGATAGGCTTGTATCTCTACCAATACTTATTGCTTTGAGACACATCATATATTGTTGTAAATAGATTGATGAGCACTTTCCAATGCAAGTTCAATCATGTAAATCCATTCAGCTGTTCATGAGATATTAGCAGACAAAGCTTTTATAGCTACTGATGGCCTGATATCTCAGTCATTTGTTGTTGCTTTTGTATATCCTATATATGTACAGATATCTCTCATTTGGGGCTTTCTATTGTAACTTAGTTTGTCAAAATCAGTCCACTGGTTGTGAAGATACAAGCTAAATGAAGTTTATAACACTAATACTAAGTCTAAAATAATAAAAAAAAAAAAAAATAAACTAAGTACATCATCTTCAATTCTGACATCTATCTCTAAGAGTTCATATACTCTGTATATCTGTTCTTTCATATCTCAATGCTTAAACAGTTATCTTTAATACTTTTTCCAAGAGAACTCAACTGGTCTCTGTACTAGTCATAATCAATGGAGAACCTAAGTACAAAATCTTATAGATAGTGGAATCTAAAATCAACCACTAATATGCTTACAAGCTCTTCTATAAAATTATTTGACTAGAGTATAAAGATACTAAAGATAAATCTAAGTGGCTCTCTACTACTAAACTCACTTATACTATGAACTTGGTATCTGATTTTTATATTGCATATCTTACTAAGCCTAGCTTTCTTTGTTTTGATTATACTACTATATTCTAATCTCTGTCTCTGTATACTTTCAAATGGGGTTTTTATTCTATTTTTGACTTCTATTTTATTTTTCTTCTAACTATCTTAATAATTCTTACTTAGTTTACTCAGTTAAATCCAAACAAAAACAAAAACAAATTCCAATTCAGTAGTTTTCTAACAAAATATTCTAGCAAAAAAGGTAATAGAATTCATACCATCATTTTCCCCTCTTTATTTGATTCTAGCTTTTCTATAGACTTTTTTTTATTTTTTCTTTGATTTCTTTCTCTTTGCTTTTTCTCTCAGTCTCCATATCATAGTCCAAACTCAAAACTATGTTTATCTTTTCTATAGTCATTTTGACATCAAAACTTCATGGTTATTTGGCCTTATTTATATCAAAATTCTACTAGTATTTTAGTCTTTTATAATAAACTTATTTTTATTAAAAACTCTGTGGTTATTTGGCTTTATTTACATCAAAATTCATAATTATTTGTACTTGTTTTTATCACCTAGTTATCCTCTTCAAACTACACAAAATACTTAGACTTTTATATAGAGTTTTCTTTTATCTAATCTAAACTTCTATTAGTGTTTCACTATACAAACACTTTCTTAGATTTATTTAATTACTTCTTTAGTTACTTTATATATTTAATGCTAGTAGTTACCCTGTAATAGCTAGTCTGATAATCAACTAAAGTTGATACCAAACTCTGATATTAATAGTAATATACTTACTTATTTCTTTATAACTTTTAATTTTTTCTTTCAAGGTCTTTTTCTGAAATTACAGCCCTACAGCTTATAAGAGATATAACACATAAGTTAAGACTAAGTGGAAAGTCTATATCTCTATTAGACTTTGATAGATTTCTATACTTATCAAACTCTATATTTTCTTTGAACTTTTGCTCTTTAAGTGTAAACTATGCTTAATAGTCTACTAGACTTTATCTTATATTGACTATGGCCCTAATTCTTGCCAATTATACTATATTTTGATTTTAGGTCTCTACTAAGTACTAGAAAGACTTATTTATCTCATAGTACTTGTTAATAAGTTCTCAGTACCTTTTCAATAGCACTAAGAACTTTACTATATATAAGATTTCCCATTTGACTAGTAGTAAAGTCTTGATAAGAAATTTACTACTACTTAATAATAATATACTCTATATAGACCAGTGATTGACTAAAGAAAAAATATTTTAGTAAATGGTAAAGAATAATAATGTATACAACTCACTTGCTATGATAGACTAGATACCTATGCCTAGTCTAGATATATTTCTCACAAGGGTTTTTGCTCCCTATCTTAGCTAGATTTTCTTTATAGTTCTTTGTAGCCTACTTTTCTTTTGCTATGATTCAAGACTAAGAGTTAAATTAAGAATCTTATATTGGGTTAACATAAGAGAACTTAATAAAGTTTCTAGTATAAAGTGTCTTCCTTATATATATATATACTAGCTAGTTGGTCTGTGTGAGGCTAATAATAATCTATCCTAAAAACTATATGTTATCTATAAGGTCAATATGTAGTGAATATGCTGAATATTATACTATATTTTAATTCTAAGTTCAAAATAAGAAAATAAATAGAAAATAAAATAGATTAAGTCATTATCTTCAACTTTAATACCTTTGGCCTTTTTTATTAGCCATAGTCTAGCCTCTTTCTCTAAGAAGATCATAAGAACATTTTTATGCTTAGTCTCTATTATAGAGAGAATCTCAACACTTTCCATAATATTGGACCCTCTCACTGAAACTTCTTCCTAGATCTTCTCTAACTTTTTCTCACACTACTACTTTGTCTCTTCTTTCTTCTACTATCTTGTACAGCTACTTCCTTTACTCTAATCTTTTTGGCTACCCACTTGGCACATTATGCTTTTACTGTCTCTTCTAACACATAATAGAAGAGAATACAGAGAGTACTGGAAATTTCTCTCAATACTGGTTTAGATCAATAAATACTTGAACAATTGGATATTATAGCAACTACAAGTCAAAATAACTTAAGACTAAGACTCAAGTAGTAAT